>CAHIKZ030000158.1:375000-442500 GCA_903632075.3 Acanthosepion pharaonis
CCAGATATGAAGCTATTGGAGTAGAAGAAACGGCTACAATTAATAGTTTCAACAGTGAGAGGGAGATGCCAGCAGTTATCAATTTATTTCTGGCTATTATTATATGAACAGTAATTGACCACCTTCATTTAATTAGAACTTGTAAACTATGTTTTTCTTTAAATTAATACAATGATTGTGGTAATTTATTGTTTATTTTAACCCTACCTGAAGAATACAAATATTAAAGAACAGCAACTTAAGTCAATTTATCTACAGCATGCATTTAAAGTTTTATTCAGCTCATTATTTTTCAACTTAAAAACTTGATAACACACCTGGATGGACAGACAGACAGACCAATAGACATACACAGATGCACAAACATGTTTCATTAAATACAAAAGTGTGGATAATTTTTGACTTACCCTCATATATAATGGATGAGAAATACGGTATATGGTGGCGTGTTATAATATAGAAAAGTTAAATAAGTTTCAGTTACAGCTATTATATTTAAGAAAGGCATGAAGTAACGTATCCCTGTCCCCTCAATAAATAACTTGACAAAATATCTTATTACTGACATCCAATGAAGACTGACTGTGGTGAATGAGCACTAGGGTAAACTATTCAACTGTACGTTAAGTTTAAGCAGCAAAAGGCTTTTTCTTTTATGGTAATAGTAATATTAGCCATTTCCTTATAAGGAACATTCAGCAATCATTGACCAAGCAGACAGCACTACTTTCAAGAAAATATGTTTCTCATATCCAGTAAATCATATTGTTCTAATCTAGTATTGATGGATATTTCCTTCCTATGCATTTTTTTAAGTACTGTGGAAAGTCAACATCCTTATATTATTATTCTCTATTCAAGTTACATGTACTATCCATTTTTGTTGTTGTAGTTGTAATAGTAGTAGTAAGTCCTCAAGTGATGTGGTTTCTATTATTTGGTAAAATCCTTTATGATTCTGTAGCAACAGTTCAAGAGATTCAAAGAAGGGTGATCCTTTCTAAGACCTGCAGGGTTCATTTGCAGCAAGACATTTTTAATAGTTGATTTGGGAAAGCAGTTGTATACAGCCAACTGTTTAGATATTTCTGAATGAGTTTGCTACCATAGTAAACAAGAGCTATAGATTGAAAAGCAACTCTCTGAAATATTAATAAAATCAACTACATTTTTTTTCTTGTAAATCAAATACTGAATCTCCAAAGGTATATTTTCCAGAGTTACTTTTGTCTTTTATGCTTTGAAAGTGGCTGATGAATAAGAGTTGGATGTTTTTTCCAATGTATGCACTGCCATATTATTACTTTGATCTATCATTTAGATCAATAAATCTTTGAAATAATAACAAAATTATACAAGTAAAATCTACTGTAAATTTAATTATGTCAGAATAGCCCAAAATGCTAACTCAATTAAACAAGCAAATACAGCCTAGGTTTTACTGAATAGATTCAGAAAGAATGTGGTCATCATGAAGCTTTTATCAGAGACTATAAACCTTAAACAACATAGAAATGGCTGAGCTTATTTCTTTATTATTATAAATTTCAGTAAGGAAAAGAATCAATTTTCAGGAATAAGTAGCAACTGTGTATCTATAAAAAATCTTGCAGATATTTTTCCTACAATATATTTACAAACCTTAAGTCTGAACTAATAAAATTTCCACTACATTAAATAAATGATTATCAAATAAGCAATGTCTTCAATAAGAGAAAGTAAAAACAAATATAAAATACTTAAGAGTTTTACGGAATAAAAATAAGATTCTCATCTTAGAAATTTCAACAAAAATGATATTTTTTCAAAAATATGAACCCCAACTGCTTCCATTTGATACCAATTAATTCCTTATTTACAGACTTTTTTCTCTTTTACTTCTACTAACAATAACTCAAAAAGAATCCAAATGCCAACTTCTAGTCGCAGACCCAGTTACACATACTCATGAAGTTACTTTGAAGAGTTTAATCAGATTAACATCTTCAGCTTTCTCTCCTTTTATAATTTTCTCTTACAAAGACAAATATATTTAAGATTAAATTCATTCAATATTGAAAGTAATGCAAAAAAAAAACAATAAAGTCCCCAACATTTACAGATAAAGTTATCAATATTTGCCTTGCTTGTCTGTCTGCCTGATTTTTATTCAAGACTTAATCCAGATGGTATTTGTTCAACAGTTATCAACACAGAGAAGCAAAGAAGAATTGTGTGGAGGCTTGATTATCAAGCAAGCAAGTATATACATTAAATGAAGATAATAGCAGTGGTTAAGAGAATGGGATTCGTTTCAGATACAAAAAGTAATGAGTATGTTAATTAAAGTTAGTCTGAATATTTCAATATAATTTGGTATTTTAATAGTGTTACAAATACTTGATAACAGTAATATTATTTAAGTAATTGAATCTTTTTGACTGGAATTTAATGGAAGAAGAAGACATTTTATATTTTATAATAAGAAAAATCATTTTTCTTTTCCTAACATTATACTGAACAGATAAATTCATAGCATCCTTATGTGCATATATATATATATATATATATATATATATATATATATATAAAACAGACAAATAGGCAGGTAGACCTTATTTGAGTCTGGTCATCAGATGTGATAAGGTAATTTGATTTATGGTCCCCAGTTATTCTCAGAGATCCCAATGCATTTTCCATACATACAGTTTTGTCTTTCCTTCATTCTAAATTGAAGAATCCAAAGGGAACAGACACGCTCAGCAAAATAAAACACATCATTTATAGCTTTTCCACTTTGTCTCATTATTTTCATATTTAGATATAAATCTTTATTCAACCTAATCTAGTAGAAGGCCAAGTGAGGAATAACGGAAATTCGGGTAGAACAAACATGCTGTACTTGCTTTGAAAATCAGTATTTGAAGTCAAGACTTTTGTCTCGGTTTGAATATCAAGCAATTACATCAGCAGTCAAAAAACACAAATACCTTGAGATATAATATGAAAACATATGTAAATTAAATTTAATGCATTTTGCATATTTTACTAAAAGATACATTTTTTGTTATTCCTCCTTGATATTCATGGGAATAAGCAGTAGCACAATTGAAAAGGCAAAAATGCTGCTATAAGAACTGAAGGGAAATAAATTGTGCATAGGAAATCAAGTTAGACACTCCCAAGAATCAATGTCTTCCAGTAATACAAGAGTACAGATCTCTGGTGAGAATGTATCTTCAATATATATATATATATATATATATATATATATATGATGATGATAGTAGAAACTTTAGAAATCCATTGGTTATAATTTATTTCATGGGATCAGACCCCTATCTCTTCAGACCGAACAATGTCACAACAATAAATGAATTTTAAATTTATCCAGACACAAATTTTTTTTGCTTGTGTCTGGATAAATTTAAAACTCATTTATTGTTGTGAAATTATTACCAATGGATTTCTAAAGTCTCTGCTTTCATCATTATTATATTTGCTCTGTTCTTACATTGATCTCTATTTGGATTTATATACTCTTTGGAATTATCCTACTAATTATCAAATAATATTATATATATATATATATATATATATATATATATATATATATATATATATACTTACTTTTTGTAGAGGATTACTGAATGTAGCTGTTGTAAGAATATAAAGTGAGACAGTAAGCAGTGTGTATGTGCAGGATAGGTACAATTTGATTTTAGACTTGGGTAGAAGCATCCTTTCAGTAGTCTGGTTTGACAAAGTAACAATTCTGGGGAAAAAACTGTTTGAGTGGAACCTTCTCTGTACCAATGAGAAGATGGATGAGTCGACCCTGTATATATGGGTCCAAGTTGTAAAGGTATGAACTTGTGGAACTAAGAAATGTAGCTAATCTGAACATTTGCCATGGAAAATAATGATAGTGTAGCAAGAGGTTAGCTACATTTTGGCTGAGGGAAAGGGGTTGCAGAGTGGGAAATAACTGATTACTTACATGGCCATGTAAAGACTTTTGAACTCTGTCAAGGCTGGAAAGTGAGGATTGGGCAGCTCCAACCCATATATGGCAGCAATACTCGATTTTTAGTCTCATCTGACCTCTTTTTAAGACAGGTGAGAAGTTGTAAAGAACCATTATTACTTCCATCATGAAGGAACAAAGTACATAAATGATGATGATGACTGTGTGTTGTACAGCTTATTCTATATTCAAATTCCTTATCATCTATACTGAATTTGTTATAAATGAACCATACACTGAGATATTTGAACTGTTTAGCATTTACTAATTACACATACTGAATTTTTATGACAGATTCAAGGTAGATGTCATCATAGCTTTCATTCTAATTCCAGATCATTGTTTCTGTTTTGGAAAGGTTTATCTTGAATTCTACTTCTTGGAATACTTGGTAAAGGATGCTGATTTTTTGTCTAAGACAATTCTGATCCCAACTCTGAAGAAGAAGAACTCAAGATAAACCTTTGGTTCTTGGTTAACCCCACCTCCTTGTTAACTTCTCATTGGCATCCTTCTCATGTTGGCGATCGAGGCAATCCACAACTTCCTCTGTGATACGAAATAGAATGTGTAAGTGATGAATGCCCATCTCTTAACATCTGTGCTTGTATATATGCAGAGCATAGTCTAAGAAAAGATTAAATAGTTTGAAGTTCACATTTCCTCTTGTCTTACTCCAAATCAGATTTGGAATGTTTCATATATAAGGATTTTTATTGTATTCATGCCCTTCATCTATCTCTAAGCAAAATATCTAATGGCATATAAGGATCCCACATTTTTTTCTGAAAAGTAGATAAAAGTATCATCTAGTCTCATAGTTGAGGTATCTGGTAGGCTTATTGTTGTGGCCTTGTTAGGGCCAGAAATAAAGACACAAAGAGAGGAATTGAGTTAAATATATTAACAGAAACAGTAATACAAACATATACAAACGAGAGTGTTACAGCAAGAATGTTCAGTCCGACTGTCAGAACTGGAAACTTCCCTCTCCAAAAGGCAGTACCTGCTCCTATTTATAACTGGGAGAGTCCATGTGTGCATGGGTAAATTACCATAATACTTATCATGATCATGAGTCATGTAACCCACTAGAGTTGTAGGATACTGCAGCAATAGTGTTTCCTGGTTAAGACAGCTTCATGGAGCCCAACCCTCACCAAACTGGTTTTGAATTCAGAGTGTTCCTTCTCCTAGACTAGTTGCCAACCAAGGCTATAGGACTCAGCCAGTCCTACTATTTACCCATAACTGGGTGGGAGAAGAGATAGATTCATAACTTCCCCAAGAGTATAAGTGCATAAGTAAATGTAATGAACACTACTGGAATTCGAACTTGGTTCTCCAATTCCTTAATTTGAGCCGCTGCAAAACTTATGACTTTGACTGAGCTTAGTTTTATAATACTATATTATTAAATGTTAATCAAGGAGTCTTTTTGCCATTAAATACAGTAAAATTAAATTTTGATTTTAGCTGAAGTAATAAAATGAAAAGTGTGCATTTACTGAATCATCCAACATCATTCTGATAAATCGATAATAAAATAATAACAGTTAAAAAAAATTAATTTTACAAATCATCATCTTTAATTAATTCTGTTAATGCTAATCTTTACCCAATTTTGTATGACTTGATTTTTATTAGCAGAATATTCTCAAAGTATTAAGATGATAATTTTCAGTTTTCAAGTTAAAAGTTTTGAAATTTTTTAAAAATTACTTCAAACAGAATAATGTAATTGAGGAGACTTGGAGACAGACTGAGATTCACTCGTAATTAAATTGTGTATTTATTTATTGATTAAAATCCTTTTTTCTTTTCTTTCCATTGTTCACTAGTGAGTCACTGTATTTTGTCTTAGCCTCATATTCTGATTGTGAACTAAAAGTTATTGAAAACATAACAAAAAAACGATTTTAAAATGACCACAACATTTATAGTAAGTGGATAACATTTTTAAAAAGCAAATTCATGAGGAGATTTTCAAATAACCCTGAAGTTATGATATTGATAATAATAATAATAACTAGAATTAATGATGAAAATTTCACAGTTTCCCTATTTAAATTTTTTAATGAGTTTTAATTAAGTTAATGATCGAATAATCTCATGCTGAGTTTTATAACAATAAAATATTTGAGGAAATTTCCCTATCACGTCATTAAATATTTGAGCTTAACAACTTTAACAAAATATTGCAATATCAATCATAAACATGAAAGCTGGTTGTTATTTTAAGTAAGGGGTATAAATAAATAGATCTGAAATTGACATCTTTTTGCATTTTACTGAAACAGCCATTAGACACATGAGGGTGTTGTTGCCTCTTCTATCTTCCTTTCTTTCTTTATTTTTATCTTTCTTTCATTTTCTCACTGAAATGAAGTAGTATCTTTGATCTACCTTTTCTGTCTACCCCCCCCCAATCAAAATAGAACAATACATTACTTATGAGGTATTGGCAGAGTGTAACGGTCATGCTAACTAAGGGAGGGACAAGCAGAATAATAAAAAAGATAATAAAGTATGTTTAAATATGGGACTTAGTGTAAAAAATTCTTATACATTTAGTAAAAATGCATAAATATATCATTTGGAAATTGTTATGTAAGATGTAATCTTTCAATTAAGAGAGAAAACTAAAATTTCCACCCATTTTTATAAATCAGAACATAAAGAGCATCAGGAAAAAAAATAACTATCACTTAAATAAGGAAATGTGTTAATTATGCTATTTATCTTCAAACTATTGTCCTCATCTTTGTTCTTGTTATCATAAACAACAAAGATAAGGATAATAATCTGAAAAATAACAACAATGAGAACAATAGTCTGAATGTAAATAGAATAAATAATAATGCCTCATCCCAGATAGAAATGTGTCTTCAAATTATGAGACAAGTAAAAAAAATGTTACTGTATTGATGATATTAGATTATTATTTAGATTTAGATTAGAAGGTTTAAGGTAAAATTTATGAAACATTGGGAAGAAGATTGTATTGCATCAACTTTCCAAGTAAAGAGTTCTTGCCAAGCTGACTTTAAAATCAATAATAAAATTTAAAAAACTTTTCTTTTTGAGAGTGAGTAGGTGAATACCAAACCCTGGAAAAATGCAATTATCTCAGCAATCAGACAGTCCAGTCATTTATGCATGAATGATGCACAAAATTGAAGAAATTTGTTGGGGAGGGCCAGCTTGCATGTCTAGAAAATGATTATTCAAAATCTTTACTTTTGATTAAGGTATTTAAAATATTTGGTTAAATTATGACTTCATCTCAACTCTCATCTTCACCCAAAACTCTTTTTTTTTTTTTTTTTCGGGGATATCCTTTCCTGTGAATTGAATTAATTATTTTCAGTGCAAATCTAAAGGGACTTTCTTTGCCTCACTGTTTACAAGATCCTATTGCCTTTTGCTGAGTGACTATTCTATTGTAAAATGTTAAAATGACAAAGTGCTCTCTGAAGAGAAGAAAAAAAAAATGCAGAAAAAGTAATGACAAGTTACGCTTAAAGAGCCTAAAGTCTTCTTTGAAAAGAAGTAATTAAATGTTGGGTACCAAAAAATGAATCATCACTTTTTTTCATTTTATTTATTTTTTTTTTTTTTTAAATCAGTGGACTTTATACATATTTACACTGAATTAATTTTTATGAACAAAATAGTATGATGCTATACAACAGTCAGCAATCAGAATAACAAAAAGTTTAATATTATTGAAATATGAAGTGTGAGCAGAAGTTCTGGGACGAAGTGTTTTCATTAGTGAGTAGATCTTCATCTTTGTTAAGAAAGAAACTTTTTTTTATATGTTCTTAGTAATATTTATTAGATATTATTTTCAATTCCTACTCTACTACTATTTCCATGGTAAATGTTCATGTAAGCCACATTCATTAATTCCACCAGTACAAACCTTTATAGCTAGGATCTGCCATGCCATATACAGATGAGCAATTTATCCACATTCCTTTCATATTGCACACATGGAAAAATATATTCAGAGATACATTGTGTTATCAGGAAAGCTGAAAAACGTGTTCAATAATTACTGAAATAAGCTATAACTTGGACATGAACAGCAGAACTACAGCAAAGAATCCAAGCATACAGAATCAACTTAGAGATTTTCTAGGTACACTGTCTCATTTCTGATGCAGTGCAAGATTCCTTCCAACATCCAATATGTCAGTGGATGACCTCATACTCACCAACCATACCATTTCAACTTTCTCTTCCTGAGAAATTTGAAATGGTATGGATACATAATAAGAGCCAATAACCTTTCCCCTACCATTCTACAAGGTGCTACATTAGACAACAAAAGAAAAGGCAGACAGAGGAAAAAATGGATTGACATTATCACTGGAAGATCTTTTCCATAGACTAAGACATGGGCAAGAAACTGAGATTTATGGAAGGAGCTGGTCAGGTGCTTAGCTGTACAGTGATCCTATGGCTGCACCTCTACGACCACATCTGGGCATGTGTCTGATGATAATAATGATATTTTGGCAAACAAAAGATAAGTAAGATAGTTAATTTAAACTAAGCATTTTGTAATGGTAATAAAATTTAGTTAAATAATCTGCAATGAAACAGTTGTCTATAGTTGTTCTCATCCCTGAGGAAGAAATCATTTTTCTCCTGTTATGAATGTAGAAATTTGAGAGAATAAATGTTGGTTTCTGTATATATGTTAATTTGTTTGTGAGGGTAAGAGAAAACAAAGCTTAAAAACTTATAACCTACAAAGATGGATAGAAAGCCAACATATTAGAGCCTTGCTTTTGAAATAGGAAAATAAATTTTATCTGACTGCTTCTCCCTTTCACATATATAATATTTTCATGAGTATGTGTTTGAGGAGATATCTCTGTCTATTTACAAACATTAAAAATAATGTCTGCCAGCCTAAATTATAAAAAGTCTTATTAAAGAAAATGCATCTCTTGGCAGGGTTTTGAACCAGCACTTCCCCCTTTTTCTTGAAAATGCTTTTTAGCATTACTTTTCATTACAGCAAAGCTCAACTACCCTTTTTAAGAAAGTTACAAACACTTTACAGATGAAGAAGAGACTTGAAGCAACAGAAATGTGGTTCTACAGAAGGATGCTGAGAATACCATGGGCTCTAAGAGTGGTTTCCTTGAAGGAAAAAAGAGAATGTAGGTTTAATTCCTGTTGGGAGACACATTTGATTTAAGAAGACTTCTTAATCTAGGCCGGTTGATATTAATTTCACTGTTTAAGAAAACTAAATAAAAAAGCAAGAATGTCAACTCAAACATGTATACCCACTAAAAATGGCAGTTTTGGTAATAAGGAATACTGGTGGACTAAAAAAATGCATTACAAAATTACTGTTTATATTTCAGATAGGAAAATAAAGCTAACTGATATGGATTAGAAATCTCCCAATGAAAGGGATGCATTACTTTAATAGATAATTAAGTCTTGACATATCATGGCAATATGTAGTGCAGCTGTGACAGACATTAGGGTGGGGAAAGAATTTAACATGGACCCTGTAATGATTTTTGTTCAGGGTTTACTTGGATATCCTCCTATATGGCAGTGAATGATGGACAATGTCACACATGAAGAAAAACTTGAAGCAACAGAAATATGGTTCAACAGAAGGATGTTGAGAATACCATGAACTGAACATGCGAGCAATGACAAAGTTTTAAAGAAAATAGAAAATAAAGTACACTTAGATTTAACATCAAGAAGAGATAGTTGAAATCTCTGGGGCTCATAAAGAGGGAAGAGTGCTTGGAAAATTTGATACTCACAAGAAAAATTGAAGGTAAGAGAGATAGAGGAAATCAAAGCACAGCCATATGGCGAGCTTGAGTGAATGGTAGAGTAGGGTTTGGAAGAGATGGCAAAAAGGCAAAAGTTATTAACAGGTAGAAAAGACAAGAAATTGTGGAAAAACATGATCGGCAATGTTCTGAAGGGACACATTACAGAGAAGACAAGAAGACATTTCTCATTGGGACTTTTTGCCATTTATATCTGATAACTTATTTTTTTATATATCAATCTGTAAACAAAGTAATTTAAGGGATATCTACTCATGTACCCACTACAAAATGTTTATAATAATAAAAAAATAATGTCAGATTAAAAAAAAAAAATCCATTAATTACTTTCATACATGTACAAATGGAGTGCTGAAAAGTTGTAAGTTCAACCTACTTCCTTCTCAAAAATTAGTATTCTGATGTTTGGTCATTAGAATATTGATTTTGGGAAGTTGGTCAAGCCAAGAACTTTTCAGCACTGGCCTTTGTGTGTGTGTGTGTGTGCATGTTGGTTTGGTTTGCTTTGTTTTATGGCATATCAAGCTCGATGGGTTATTTAATGCCGATAACATTTTTATTGCTGGTAATAGATATATGACATTGAGCACTTTTTTGTTGTGCTGGTAAACCATTCCTGGTGTTTTTCTTGTTTTTTTTCCAGCTATTTGATCTTGGACCGATATGTTACCCTCCTGCTAGTGATATGCACACACCGACTACACTCTTACCATCTTGGACTTGTCTGGAAGTATAGGGTTCCTATTTTCACACACTATAGTTACTGACTGACTGATGATTGCATGAAAGCATATGAAACTGGCAGTCGTGTTTGGTCACTGCCCACATGAAATTTGACTTAAAAATGTATTAAAGCTCTGCCATTTATTAAAGCATTGAGCACTCTTTTTTCCTGTGTGCAATATAAGACAAAAGCAAAGCTTATCTTACAATCTAAAAATATTTTCTGGCTTTAGATAACTTGCAAAAGTTGATAAGTCATAGAAAATTAATCAAGCAAATCATATCAAGAATTTTTAAATCTAAGTATACTTATAAATATATATCAGGCTAACATTTGCCGTGATAAAGATCATCAGAGGATGAAATGCATCAGCTAAGTTTTCCTTTTGTCTTTATTCATATATTTTTTTAGTTATATCTGAATGTGTGTGTGTGTGCTAGATTTGAGGATTTTAACCATGACAATAAATACTTTCCTTAATGCTTAGTTTTCCCCATCTCTTTCAAAGTCAAAACGGCAGAAAAGGTAGCAGCAAAAATTTATACATCATTCAGTACATATGCACACTATTTAATTCCCTGGACATTCAGGTATCACCTTTAATAATCTCAAAAGTTGAAAGTAAGATTGATGGAACTAAAGACAAATCTTTAAAAAGTTGGAGGCATTCCTTGAAGCAAACATTTAAGATTCTGTGAGTATTCTTACCATATTAATCCTGATTTGATAACCAAAGCAGGTATTGCACCTGTGACATCCATGCTACACCACAGACAGACAAAACACATGGTTATATGCTTTTCTACTGGAATATTTGTAAAAATAATGGAAAAAAAAATAAAGAGACAGGATTTTTTTAAAAAATATTTTTTATCACCAGAATAATGAAGTAGATAAAAATAAAATAAATGTTTTCAAGAAATTTTATATTATATATATATATATATATATATATATATATATATATATATAGGTAACTATACTCATTTCGAAAAACCTTCGAATTTTTGATCTGCCAGTAATCAAATCAATCTCAAAGGAAAAAAAGGTTTTAAAAAAGAAAGAGCTAGAAAATGAAAGTCTGTCAAAAAAAATCGCACAGATACAGGTTTAAAGCCCAAAGAAAAAACCCCGACATGAGTAAACAACTAACTAACAAAAGAGCTCAATACAAGCAGATCGTCAGGGTTCCCTGACAATCCGCTTAGGTGAAACCTAGGTAGGTTTGTCTGGCTCACTATGTTATATATATATATATATATATATATATATATATATATATATATATATATATATATAATCGCTTAAATGTTATTTTTTAGTGGATACCTATATTTGTGTAGACACTCTGTTTTTTTTTATTAAACAGTATATTTTTTTTTGTATTTATATATATTTTTTATTTATGAATTTTTATTTAAATTTACTTAAGTTTTTGGAAAATGTGAACACTAAAGTCACTTGTACTTAGAATCAGAAAGAAACAGTTGAAATTTTTAGGATAATGAGGAAAGAGGGCTTGAAGAATTTAACACTCACAGGCAATTTGAATTGACACCCACAGGAGAAAAGGGGCAGAGGGAAACACCAAGTATTGAGCATGTGTAAATGGGTGGCAGAACAGGGAGTGGGAGGGACAGTCAGAGGTAAACCTTGCTTACAGCCAGAAAGAATAGGAAGTTGTGAAGAGTCATTTTTGCTAATATCCTGAAGGGAAACATTACCTAAAAGAAGAAATATATAAAATCATATATAAAAATGATGATCAGCCAGCTAGTCTCATTGAGCTTTGTACTCTGTATCACAATAATGGCACCTATCAGGTTGTACAAACTTTATTCAATATCTATCTTTGTGTATATGTTATTACTTTCTTTATTTAACACTTGATATATAAGTAATCACCCTTATATACCCTGTATTTACCCTGTATTAACTGAAGCAGGAAACCAACTGTTGCCACTTGGAATTGACCACAAAGTCCATTTTTTATATTTAAATGTGCTCTATCACTGATAGTGAGATTTTTAACATTACTAAAAACTATATATATATATATATATATATATATATATAGAGAGAGAGAGAGAGAGAGAGAGAGAGATAGATAGATAGATCGATAGATAGACACACTTGCTGAATAGCTATAGAACTTAATTATAAGTTGATGTATGCATTAATGTAAACATGCATTCTGAATATATACATATCACAAACCATCAAATTGATATGTTCACACCCACACACATATATATCTTCACTCTTCTAAACATTTTGGTAATTTATCATTCTGTAATACAATTTGCAATGTTAGGCATTAAAACAGCCAAATGCTGGCATTAAATAAAATACACTTGGAATTATTTGAAAATTTATTCACCAATTCTCAATTTTCATAAAATCTAAGAAGGTAAATTTTATAAACAATAAAGGAAATAAACCTTCTAAAACAAATGCCTTTTTCATCCTTTAGAGGGATACAAAATATAATTATATATAAATAAATAGGCTCAGTTGAGACATAAATGTTGCAGGCGTGAATATGTACACATGTTATTATTTAGAAATACAATATCATGGCTTTCTTGGCAATTTAGATAGGTGCATATTTCCAATTGGCACCAGTAGTTATGTACTAGGATTTTGAATACCATTTCTTTGGGGCAAGCAGGCAGGTAATCTATACTTTATCCCCAGTCCAAATTTACCCTTGCACCATGCTAAGCTGAGTTAAGTAAATAGCAAACAATGTAATCTCATGCTGCTCTTAAACAAGAATGAGCACTCACAGATTGATATACACAACCATGAATATTTCATATATGTGTGTATGTATTTATGCATGTATACATACACACAGAAAGAGATGCAGAAAAGTTTTTTGCCTGACCCCTTTCCAAAAATCTGACAAATTGAACAAATATCAAAATATTTTTGGAAAATCCTTCTTGGTTGGATTGGAAATATTTCAATCCTCTTCCATATACAGAAAGGAAATCAACAGCCTAGTGGATTAAAGCATTGGTTTATGAATTTGATGTTATAATAATTGTAAGTTCAATCCCAGGGCAGGATAGTACAGACTTAGACTTGGTGGAAACAGGGTGAGTAATAACAGAGTCGGACTAGAAAAGAACAAGAGATAGCCCTAGACATCGACAGTGGAATGAGAACAATCTACCCCTTCATTTAAATAAAGTGTTCAGTTTAAAATTCCCTGAAGATTACCTGGATCAACGGAGAGCTGAAGAAGGATGGAGAGAACAACAGATAAAATAATAACAACAAAGATGAAGATATTAGACTAAATATATGGAAATGATAAGTCTGTAGCCTAATTATGAAATAAAGTATCTATTTCACACAACAAATATTTATTTTGCAAAATAATTTCCTTTCTTTTCGTTTCATTCAGTAATGCGTAATAACCACAGAGATTAAACGTTATACAGTGAAAATTTCAGATTAAAATTCTGTTACTAAGGACATATCCAACATCATATTTTTCAAAGTGTTACCCCTAAATTCCTGGAACTCAAAACACAGAACAGTTCCAAAAAAGAAAGAAAGAAAGAAAAGAAAGAAGAAAATAATGTTTATTTCATTTCCTCATGAAATTATTTTAACAGATATATGTCTGCTATGACAAGGGGAAAACTTTGGCTAAATTGACAGAAGAACTCCTCCATTGTACTTAGGATGTAAATACATGTGCTCTTACAATATTCATGTATAACAACTGCAAAAGTAGCACCAAATATACTTATATCAACGATAAATATATATAAAAAATCTCCAATCATTCATTCATAATTTTATACTTACAAGCAAATCTGTTTATATATACATGAATTTGCACTGTATATAAAATTTTTATATTTGTGAATGAACTCAACATATGGATACTTATATCTGTAATGATTTACATTGTATGACCCTGGCTAAGATAAACAACATCCATACAAACAATCCAAAACATATACATTCATTTGCAGCATTTATTTGGCTTTGCCAGGTTTAGCAGAAATCTATATTTTTGAAAAGATTGTGCAGCATCAAATCCTCAGCAATAAGCAAGCCGACCAAAAAGTTTAGATTTTAATACTCAGTCTTAACTTAGATTTGAACATTAACTGCAAGTACCACAGACATCCTTTCTATCAATGTGACCACTGAAGAACACTCACAGATAGTTATTAAAATGTACTTCACTTGATGCATTATTAGGTAAGTAATTACATATAAATTAGGATAAACACTAATTAATCAAGCATATATTCAGATATGGTGTATTAGCAGAAAGAAAAAGGTTAGCATAGATTTTTTTTTCATTTTATGAGCACAGGAAAAAAATTATCATTTACTTTATAAAACCTGAGATAAAAATTGATATAAAATGTAAATTACAGTTCAAAGATAAATGGACACAGGAAAAGAAGCATCAGTGAAGTCTTATTGAATAAAGTGTGTTTCTCTAAAACATAAACAAGGAAGAAAGAAATTAAATATTTGTTTATAAGAATTTTTTTCACTGTTTGTCAATAAAATGAAAATGAAGAGAAGAAAGCCTTGAAATAAAAATATGGAATATTTACATTTTTCTTTATCATTAGATCCCAGATTTGTAAATAATTTTTTTTTAATCTTCAGCGGATTTTCTTACCTTAGATATACAATCACAGTGTAGTATGGAGTGTAAATTTTTCTCAGCGTTAACCCTGATATTGCAAGGGGAGCCAGGCATCCCCGAGCAAACGCACCCCAGTAAAACATCCATGGTTGGTACAAGCCAAATGTTGACAACACTTTTCCTATTCTGTTGTGTGTATGTACACACTTGTGTGCATGAATTACATGAAGCTGATCACTGCACATGTGTGTGCAAAATGCTATTGTGATTACATGATTTATAATGGAATCATTTCCTTGTGTTTATGTTATGGAGGAGAGAGAGAGAAAGAGAAAAAGAGAGAGAAAATATTGTCTGGCAACTTTGCAAGCCACTAGATAAGGACCACAGCACAGTGTGTGGCTGGGGCTAGGTAGGTGGAGCAATGGAGGAAGGTGGTGTGCTGGGGGGAAATTAGGGAGTGCGGGGGTAGCTAACAAAAAAGAAATGGCTTAATATAAAAAAAAGAAAAATCAACAAAGAAACAAAGCCCACAGACTGGTTCCCCCAAAAGGCACAATCTTTTGCTCCTTCTTTCTTTCTTTCCTTGTTCACACTCCCATGTACCATTCATTTTTTTCTTTGTCTTTCCCCTTCTCATTCATTCATTCATTGAACAGCATAGAGGAAGATGCAATGGTGCTACTTGTTATCACTGCCAAAGAAACACATTTCCAAAAGATTGAGAGAAAAAGAAATTAGTAGTTAAAATGAGAGAGAAAAAATTAAAAAGGTGATAAGTAGTTAGATAGATGTTAACAGACTGTGATAGATACCAAAAAATGAGATAGATGGATATGAAAAGGCTGATGTAGATAGATAGATAGATAAATATGAAGAGGTGGGCATAGACAGAGAGGTAGAGCGATATGAAGAGACTGTGATAGATAGATAGACATGAAGAGACAGAGAGTGAATAATGAATAAGAAGAGACTGAGATAGATTGATAGATAGATATGAAGAGACTGAGATTGATATCTATCACTCTTTATATCTATCTATTAATCAGAGACTGAGATTGATAGATATAAGGAGACTGAGATTGATAGATAGATATAAAGAGACTGAGATTGATAGATAGATATAAAGAGACTGAGATTGATAGATAGATATAAAGAGACTGAGATTGATAGATAGATATAAAGAGACTGAGATTGATATCTATCAATCTCTTTATATCTATCATTCAGAGACTGAGATTGATAGATATAAAGAGACTGAGATTGATAGATATGAAGAGACTGAGATTGATAGATATGAAGATAGATAAATCGATAGATAGATATGAAGAGACTAAGATAAACAGATAGATATGAAGAGACTAAGATAAACAGATAGATATGAAGAGACTGAGATCTATAGATATAAAGAGATTGATAGATGGATAGATATGAAGAAACTGAGATAGATATGAACAAATACAGATAAATTTTATGTAGGCATACACAGAATAGGGGTTTGGTAGATAAAGAGATATTAACATTGATGATGGTGAAGAAAATTGTGGTGGTAATTGCAGGAGTTTGAGAAGAAAAAGTCAGCAGGGATCAAGAGCTATACAAGAAAAGTAAATAATTTAAATTCAGAAAGAAGTGTATGATGATTATCATCATTATTGATGGTGTAGAGATTTTTTTGAATTGAATCTCTTTTATCTCTCTCTCTCTCTCACTATTTCATAAAGTGAATCTTCTCTCACCTCTGAAACCCTAAATCACTCTCTCATATATTTTCATCTACTGTCTCACTTCACCCACTCTCTAGCTTAATCTTTTCTCTTTCTTTCTTTCTTTCTCCTCCCCTCTCTATTAACCATCAAAATCCTCATTTATACATGTATTCACTCATACACATCTATGTACACACACACACAGTCTCTCTTTATATATATATATATATATATATATATATATATATTCACATTCATATACACAATTACATGGGCACTTCAGTGTAGTGTAATGCTTAGCAAGCATGTCTCACTAGATCAATTACAAATAGTGATTTTGATCCTTACTGGGTGCCCCATGCTTTTGGCTTTGAGCCACATCTAAGCTACACTTAGAAAATCGCAATATACAAAATCACAAATGAACAAAAGTATATGTAAACATCTTATGTAACTTTTGATTATTTTTGTGATCTCAATCTTCTTGGGGGATTAATGCAAGAGTATAAAAGTGATTAACACTGAGAAGATATGAAGAATGTTAACTGCTGTTCCAACATGAGCAGAAAATGACAAGAATATGTAAAGTTGTCAGCCAAACAGGGAGATTAGTGTTCATGTCTTCTTAAAGGACATTAGTGTGAAAATGATAATTAACAAAATCAAGTAGAATTTGTTTTCTTTTCTTTTTTGTTAATAACTTGCCCACTCAGATATATTTTACAATAATATTCATCCCATATAAGGTTCAAGAGCCTCTCAAGGTAGAGGGTTGCAGAGTAAGTTGTAAGAGGTACAGTTTATGAAAATATGTGGGGAAAATATATTCTTTAATATTCTTTCTATATCTTTTCAAATACAGGTATTCGCATCAATGGAAAGCATTTATTGATACATTTCAGACAGATGTGTGTATATAAACATGCATAGAACATATGGATGCATGTTTGGTTGTATATATGTATCCGCACACTTACATGTATATTGGTACAAACACACATTCACTTTTATATGCCTATGTACATATATGCATACCAATGATCAAAGTAAGATTTGCACACACACACACACACACATATATATATATTTATGTACACAGACTGATCCATATTCATATAGATTTGTGTGCATATGTGTGTGTGTGTGTACTGACATAAACACAGAAGCATACTCAATAATTACGTACATACACTTCCACCTACATATAAAGTGATGAAGCCTATAAAATGTAATCCATTTTCTCACACACACATTATAACGTCTTGAAAAGAGAACATTCCTACTCTGGGGAAACAGAGCTAATTTGTTGCCAGTCAAATTCAAACGATAAAATACAAATCAATAGGAAAATTTTTGTCATTTTTACCGTAATTGTTTAGAGAGCTTTTCATACATGGTTCAGGGTGGTTCAATGCTCTCTGCTTTTCAAAGTCTTTTCTTTTCCTTAAGCACCCCACCACCTAACTTTTTTTTCTTTATCTTGTCTACAATTTTGCGAAGAACGACTGATTTTTGTTGGCCTTGTTGTTGCTGTTTAGTATTTATCTCCCCTTGCTTTTTATTTATTTATTTTTTTTGTTAACACAGTAAAGGAAACCTGAAGTAGGGAGAGAGGAGCAATAAGTTGGTAGTCTCTCTGCCTACTGATGTCTGAAACAGAATTAATACATCTCTCTCTGAGAAATAAAATTAACTTTCAAGTAAGATATATTAGTATTGTGAAGGTTTTAGTCATTTTAGTTCAACTTCATTTAGCCTCTGGTTTACTGCAAAAGGATCAAACAAAATTATTTACTCAAGTAGCCATCATATATTCACTCATTCACAACAAATACTGACATTTGTTTCTTGTCCTATGGGAATTAAAATAAACCATTTAGAAGTAAGAAGTATCATTAGTTCAACTTAGAGAAATTAATTATCATGTATCCAATAAGAACATATAATAATATGCCAATCCAGAGACATATTTAACAAGAACAAAAAAATAATCAAAAAATTGATCAAACAATATTTATGAATTCCTGTTTTTTATGTTCTAAGGTTGTATGGCCAACTCAAGGGAGATAATGAGTTATTCAGAGTGGAAGAATAACATATAATTACAAAACAGAGTTCATCAGAAAGACAAAGTGGCAAGATAGCATAGAGGAAGTTTGTGCTGCACCAGTCTTATAAACACAGAAGGTCTACCTGCCTTGAAAACACTAAACACTAGCTTTTACCTGGACCTGAAGACTGAAGATTTGTACATGTGAGAAATAGGCAACTATTTCAGATTACCAAGCAAGCAAGCCTTAACAGGAAGATGAAAATGGTAATATTATCTTTTTCCTTAGAAAACATTCAGCATTCAGTGACCAGTGCTACTTTCAATGAAAATTTATAAAATCTTTCTCTTAAAACAATTTTTCAGGAAAATACATTTCTTAAGTCCAGTAACTATTATTGCTTTTTCCAGTACTGATAGAGGTTTTATTCCTTGTCTTTTGTTTGAAGTTGTGTGGAACATTAGCATCTTGATTATGTCATTATTTTCTCTTCAACAACAACTAAAATGGCTAGCACATGTAAGTCCTCAAGTGGTTTCTACTATTTGGTACAGTTCTTTGTTTGTGATTCTGTAACACCATTCCATGATCTCTGGAGAAGAATGGTCCTCACTAAGACTTACAGACTTTATTTGCTCAAAGCCATTTTTAACCATTAATCTGAAAAAGCAGTTTTGTACAGTTGACAGTTTAGATATTTAATTTTCATCTGGTCTCACCACTTACAAGGATTCCTGTGACTATCGCCATTCAATTCTATTGTTTATCATACTCGGCAAGTCAAAGAGATTGCAATTTATGTTGCCACAAATCTGATTCACTTGTCCTCTGCTAGCTCTTCACTAACAATTTTGTCTTTAGCTCCCCAGCAATGCCCTGAGAATCTGACTATGCTCTATGATGGTGTCTGATACTAGACAAAGGTTCCCATTGGCTCATTGGTCATACAATCACTCAAATGACATTCAAAGCCACTCTTGGCATGCGAGTGTAGGTTTCATCTAATCTTCTTTCCAGTTTTATGTTAAGTTTTGAGCAGTAATACAATAGAATAAAGGTAACAGTTGCTTGGAAGAGGCTGTTGTTATTGAGTCATATAGGTAGGTAATATTGTTTAATATTTGTGAAATGAAGAAATGCTGTTATTCATGAAGTTAATATTCTTATCTCTACTGTTAATATTGAATGATAAAATTACATGGTGGCTGAACATATTACACTTTATCAAATTCTATAATGAAACCGGTTTCATTTAAATTTCCAGCTGTTGATGCTTTTCATATACAAGATATAATCTATGTATTTTACTTTCTTAGCTCTATAATGTTTTTTAAAAACTTTAAAATTTTCTTAACCTGTTCAAGTCTAGGGTTAACTGTTATTTTCTCCACATATCCCATAAATGTTGTAACCCTTTAACTTGTGTGGCTTTTGTACAGAGTGAACATCATTGAAAAAAAAAAAAAAAATGAAAATATTCTCAGTGTTAGAATTTTTACCTTGCTTTAAAGAGCTCTATTTTTTTTTTAGCAAAAAAGAAAAACAACCATAACACACAAATGTGTTACATAGCAACTCAATAAAAGAAAAGAATCTATTGTAAGTATTATTTTTTATAACTTTTCTTCTCTCCACAATTTTCTGTCCTTTGTAGCTCTTAATAACTTTTTGCCATCTGTCCCAAACACTGCTCTACCATCAATTCACTCAAGCTCACCAGGTAGATTGTGTATTGCTTTCCTTTGGCCCTCTTACTTTCAATCTATCCTACGAGTATCAGATTTTCCAAACCCTCTTTCCTCATTATGTACCCTAGAAATTTCAGCTACCTTTTCTTGATGTTAAATGTACTTGTTTTAATTTTCTCCAAAACTTTATTGTTGGTCACATATTCGGTCCATGCTATTCTCAGCATCCTTCTGCAGAATCACATTTCTGTTCCTTCAAGTCTCGTCTACATCTTTGAGGAGATTGTCCAGCATTCACTGCTATAGAGGATGACTGATACTATATAACAATTCAGTAGACATTTCTTTGTTAAATTTAATCTTATTTATCAAAATAAAGTTTAAGTATTCTTATATACCAACTGGATTATCAATTATCTAATGTAACACTATAAAAGTTTAATAATTGTGAAATAAAAATGCTTGTTTTTAAAAATGTTAATAATCTCAAGATAAATTTGATATTTTTTAGCTTTTCATCAGTTTTACTATTAGTAATCTACAAGTGTAGCATTTGTTTTTAACTAGAAATACCTGTGTAAATTTCAGTTTTCCAATTTTAATCTGCTGATGAATTTTAATTTTTAAGTTAATGATTGAATAAACTTATGCCAAGTTCTATGACACTAAAAAATCTGTAGAAATTTCCCTATTGCAACATTAAATATTTGAGCTTAACAACAAAATATTGTAATAACAATGATAAATATAAATGTGGGTTGTTATTTTAAGAAGTAGGGGGGTACAAATGAAAAGATTGAAATTGATAACTTCTTCAATTTCATTGAAACAGATATTAAACACTTCTGTTTCCACTTTTATTTTCTCACTGAAATAAAGTAGCATCTCTGATATATCTTTTCCATCTTTCCATGCAATCTAAATGGAATAGTCCATTATTTATGAGGTATTGGCAGGGTGTAATGGACATGCTAAGTAGGGGGGGACAAGCAGAATTATAATACGGTATTTCATAGCACTTATTTGTTATCTATTGTTGATATTTACCAAGTCAAGCACAAAGCCAAAAGTGTGAAATATTCAGTAAATAATCATTCCAACAATAATAATAATGGTTTGTGAGAATAGCCTGCTAACCACTTCTCCATGGCTAGGACTTCTAAATTAATATTTACCCAGCTTTGCTGAAGAACATTACCAATAATGTTGCCCACTCAATAAGGATCAAGCTCATCAGAGAATATCAGTAAGACTAGCTATGTGAGCAATTCTAAATTAATATTTACTAAATGTGTGTGAGTGCTTAAGTTCATCTTATTACTGATTCGGGATTGAACA
Organism: Acanthosepion pharaonis; assembly: GCA_903632075.3. Taxonomy (NCBI): domain Eukaryota; kingdom Metazoa; phylum Mollusca; class Cephalopoda; order Sepiida; family Sepiidae; genus Acanthosepion; species Acanthosepion pharaonis. The sequence continues at coordinate 396,990 of CAHIKZ030000158.1, forward strand.
CATGGAATGTTTTTAAGACATAATCGTGGGGCATTTCTTTTTATTTCTCTCTTTGGATTATTTCTTCAAAGTTTCTTTGACCCTTGCCAAAAAGTCATAAAAACAAATCAATATTGTTCTTTCAGTTTCCACAGTAAAGCAAACAGCTTCCCAACCATCTATTCATTGAAACATGTATAAGCAGTTTGGGTTACCTTGTAGATACTGTATCCATTATTTGTGTGACCAATATTTGGCAGGGATAAAAGTCAAAGCAACTGGTTTTGTCCATGCAGCGTAAGGAGACTGATCATTGTCCAGCTATGATTTTCAATTGGTTTCAAGCCAGCAAACAAACAAGAACATAACACACTTAGTGCTTACTGTTTGATCATTCTCTCACCAAAACATTTTTCCATTATGACAACAACCATAATCAAATAAAATAAGGATACAAAAGATCGAATAGAAAATAAAGATACTCCATGAAAGAACTTATACAATGATGTCTACTCAAGTCAAAGTTCTTCTCATAGAAGCAAAAAGCTAATGCCAATTTTTCAGCTACTGAAATAATCCAATAATAATTTATTGCATTTCTATTAACTTTTGGAGACTTCTGTGATAAATTACTATGTACAAAAACCACAAAACAAAAAAAAAATATTTACAAAGTACTTTTAATTAGAAATGTGAGTATTTAAACTTTTTTCTTAAATTCTAACTATAAGCATTATTTATTTTCATGGGTTTTTGTTTTTATAAAAGATAAATATGCTTATCTTTGTTGTTTTTAATACACCACTTTGGCTGATATACTCTTGAAAATTTTCTGACATGGATGCTAAATCTGTTGATCTACAAAAGCTGCTTCATATTTTTTCTTTCAATTTTCTTGTTGAGAAGATGAAAAAGAAGTGTTCAATACTAAAGTCAATCATGAGAGACTGTTCTAAGAAAGTAACATTTTTTATAACCAGGGAATATTCTTCATATTCTAATCCTAAGAGTTGCTATGAGCCTTTCTCATTTTGTAAGAATTTAAAAAAAGATTATTATCCATGTTTAGGTTGGCTCCTAGATTTTTTGCCTAGAAAATGAATTTTAAAAACTCATATCAAGTAATTACAGTAAACATGAGACAGGATGTTCTTAATAACTCAGTGTAAGATTCTTGTGTTAAAAAAAGAAAAGAAAAGGAAATTAAATGTATGACACTAAAAGAAAGCATAGCTATATTTTGCATACATTATAGACATGACCAAATGGTTAGAACATTTGCTTTCTGGTCATGAGACCCAAGTTTGAACCCCACCATGGTCAATTTGCCAGACTTCTTGATAATATCAGCCTAGGGAACCTTTGGAAAGTACCTGTAAATCATACCATGTGTTAACCCAAGCTTTGTGAGTGAAATTGGATAGATGTTACTATTTGGAGGCCACCAATGGTTGTGCTAGCACAAAGACACAAGTCATTTTGTTTGAGTGTGTTGTCCTTGTTCAAAAAAAATGATCATACCAGATTATGCATTCTCTCCCAGAAACTGTAACTAAGGTCTGTGTAGCTTAGGTGCAGTATAAACTTCAGATGGACTCTGTGGTCAATTTGCCAGACTTCTTGATAATAGGGAATTTACGAGCGAACTTAGCAGATGGGTGTGCTCGGAAATGAGTACCAGCCAGCCATAGCATTTAAGCAGTACTTTGTGACATTGTTTATTCTAAGCATTTGAGAATATTGAAGCTTTAATCAATATAGTCAAGTGTCTTCAAGGAGAAACAAATTTATACAACCATCTTGTACAGATATATAACTGACAGATACACACATATTTGTGGACAAATATGTACTCACCTGATCACACACTCCTCACCTGATGGTTTCTTATGAACACACACTGAACAAATGAAGAGAGATATCACCTGATCATGATGATGATTTCCTGACTTATTGATAAATGGTGTAACAGGCTCAAGGAAAGATGAAAGCATAGAACTTAAAAACATAACAGAGACCTGATACTTGTTGACTTGGGCTGTGTGGAAATTAGATATTACTTTGGAGGAAGAGAGCTAGAAAAAAAAAATAGACAATTTGATTTTTGGAAAGCCATTATACCAGGGTTAACTATATTTTAAGAAAAATCATTTACCTCAGATAGATGCACAAAAGTTTCTTCAATCTCTTTCATCCTTCCTCTCAAGCTCTGACCTGTACAGATAGCCATGGCATTATGGTAATTGTAATATTAGCCATTTCCTTACAAGGAAACATTCAGCCTTCACTGAAAGAGCAGCCAACACAACTTTTAGTTGAAATTAAAAGAATCTTTCTCTAAAAACAATTTTTCAGGGAATTAGCTTTCTCAAATCCAGTAACTGTTATTTCTCTTTCCAGTATTGATGGGGGTTGCCTTCCTTATCTATTGTTTGAATATGTGTGGAATGTCCACATCTTGTTTATATCAATATTTTCTCTTTAAGTTAACTGCATGATATGTGATGCTAACTTCACAAATTCATCCTTACTTAGCATCTGTTCACCTCCATCCATAAAGAATTCACATTGATATTACCTAGATCCATAAAAAATTCAGATCAACATTTAAAATTATTTTGATTATCATCAAAAAGTTGTTTCTTTTGTTATGAAAAGATTTGCATGCTTTTGGATATTTTTTTTGCTATTAAAATTTACATATTTCTAAATTAATTTACTCTGACTTTTGACCTTGGATGGAAGAGAAAAACAAAAGAAAGACAGAGAACAGTGTTGGACACTTGAGTCTTGTCATGAGTAAATCCCACCCCACACAGCACAATCTACCTGATCAGCTTATCTCACAAGCTATTTTTAGTTTTATCAGACTGCCTTCTTTTATATGTTATGTTTCTTCAGAACGTGGGCAATAATGGTTCTCCACAACTTTCTGTCCTTTATTGATTTAAATCACTTTTAATCTATTATATTCTTTATTCCTAATCTGCTAATCACTGACACAAACTTAGAAGGTATGTTACTTGCTGTTTTTCCTTGCTTCTATTGCTTTCACTGTCCTGTGAGTGTTAAATTCTATAGGTTCTCTTTCCTCATTCCAGAAATTACAACTTTTTCTTTGTGATTATAATTATAAGTGACCTTGTAGTTCCTATTTTCCTTAAAACTTACTTATTGCTTGTATGTTCAGTTCATTATATTCTCAGTGTCTGTCAGTCAGGCACATGCCATCAGGAATTACTCAAAGTAGGCACTTGTGACCTTTATGTAGCAAATCTACAAAAAAAATATAATATTTTGCATTTTATGCATAATAATCAGAATAACCTTTATAGTTTTGTTGGATGAGGTGCATATTGTACCACAGAAGGAAAATGTAGGTGGTGATCTATTTTATCCCGGGTAGGCACTGCTTACCTAGATGACATGTCCCTGCTGTCAGTAGAACTAAATCTGTGAAACTTCAAGCTTTTCTTCATCTGTGTGTGGAAAGCGTCCAGTATTCACCACCATATAGGAGATTAGATATTACCTAGAAGTTCAGCATGATTTTCTTTGTTTCAGACAGTATTTTTCTAATGTCTTAATTCTTTGCTTACTTTCTGGAAGGTATCTTTTGCTATTATTCTTGTGTCTTTGGGTTTTGTTGTTACATTTTCTGTTGTCTCTTACACTAGCCAAAGAGTTAAATCTCTGTACTTGCTTGATTTTAATATTTGCAATATGTAGCTGATGTCCTGAGTTGTTATATCAAACTGTTATGCTTTTAGCGGAAATTTAAAAATTTTGTCTTAATTTCTAAAATGAGGATCTTCTATTATGTATAACTAGAAATACCTGTGAAAATTTCACAGTTTTCCTATTTGAATTTTCTGATGAATCTTAATTCTTAAGTTAACAAGTGAATAAACTTGTGGTGAGTTCTAGGACAATAAGATATCTGTAGAAATTCCCCTATCACATCATTAAATATTTGAGCTTAACAAGTTTAACAAAATATTGCAATAACAATCATAAATATGAATGCTGGTCATCATGTTAAGTAAGTGGGTACAAATGAAAAAAATTTGAAATTGACAAATTTTTCCATTTCACTGAAACAGATGTTAATCTTCCCTTCTTTCTTTCTTCCATTTTCTCACTCAAACCAAGTAGAGTTTCAGATATGTCTTTTCCAACATTCCACTGCAATCAAAATGGAATAGTCCGTTAGTTGTGGGGTATTGGTAGGGGGAAATGGTCATGCTAACTAAGGGAGGGACAAGAAGAAGTATAAGAAGATTAATCTGTTTGGATTACCATCCTCATGTTGGTTTTTTTATAGTCATAATGTTTCAGCCACTGTTCTGTCTGTTAGTCTTCAAGAATCTGTTGCATTTGGTAATTTCCATAGAATTATCATATTTAACATTAATCTCTTCAGTCTGGTGTCTTCATCGAGGTTCTTATTGTCAACCAAATTTTAATTATTTTACTCTTTAAAATTCCTCAGTAATTAATTGAAAATTCTCAGGTTACAAAATACATCAAACACCAGAAGATGGCCACAGGGTATAATAGCCAAAATATAACAACAAAGATAACGATACTAGTCTATGTACAATAAACTTATTTTATTATTAAATTAATGAGTGTTATTTCTGTTTTATTAGTAGCATGATAACAATTTTACTATATTTCATTATATATTATATAGCCGATTATTATCTTTTACTGTATTATTTACATTACAATGTTGATGTTACTATTTTTGGATTATAAAGTACAGTTGACAGACTGCATAACTAATAAACAGATGAGGAAACTTAAAGAAAATTCTAAGATTTCTCTAACATTCGATAAATGGTGATACTGGGAATTTTTGCATTAACCTTATATAATAGCAGAAGATAGTCTAAATTTTATAAAGCATAAAAAATGATCAATTTGGTACTTGAAAAAAATCACTATCTCTCTCTATCACACACAGATATATATATATATATATATATATATATATATAAAATAACAAGATTTAAATAATTTATACAATACATACTTATAAGCAATAATTAAAAATTCTTAGAAAGAGATGATAATTATTCAGTTCTATGTGCCATGTCTCTTCAGGACATTGGCAATCATGGCTCTCCACAATTTCCTGTTCTTTGTAGCTCTTAATAAATTACTATATCTCATAAACCTTCCTCTACTATCCATTTACTCAATTTTGCTAGGTAGGTTATGCATTGTTTCTTCTATCCCACTTGCCTTCAATCTATATTGTGAGTATCAAATTTTCCAAACCCTCTTTCCTCATTATGTGCCCTAGAAATTTCAACTATCTCTTTCTGATGTTAAGTATAAGTATCCTTTTTGTTTCCATTTTCTCGAAAACTTCAACATTGCTCACATGTTTGGTCCATGGTATTCTCACATTTCTTCTGTAGAACCACATTTCTGTTGCTTTAAGCTTCTTCTTGAAGCAACAGAAATGTGGTTCTTCTTCATTTATGAGGAGATTGTGCAGCATTCACTGCCATATCAAAGAACTGATATTTTATAACAGATTAGTACTTTTTTCTTTGTTTCTAATTAAATTTTTCTGTTTCTTAATACTTTGCTTGGCTTTTGGAAGGCATTTGTCACTATCCCAATGTGCCTTCGAATTTAAGTGTCACACTTTCAGTCCTAGTAATTCAATTTTTTTAAAAAGAGAGGGAGAAGAAAGAGGAGTGCTTAACACAACATATGGTTGTTCTAAATCTACAAAATTATTTTTACATCCATAAGACAGTCATGTATGATTTAACTTGTTGATTAAATAAGCCTTCCTTTTAACAATCCAGAATCCTTCTTAATAAGTGCAAATATAAAGAGGCAGCTGAAGTTTCTGGGACACATAATGAGGAAGGAGGGCCTGGAGAATCTGATACTCACTCAAGAGAGACAAGGGAAAAGACATGTGACATACCTGGCGGACTTAGGCAAGTGGATGACAGAATGTGATCTGGGGGAGGAAGCAGAGGGAAAGAAATTGCTGAAAGCTGCAAGGGATAGAGGGAGGTGGAGAGCCATGATCGCCTACATTCTGAAAGGACATGGCACATAAAAAGAAGAAATACTCGGCATATGATCCTTTCAAGGTTAAAAGTTTCTCCAAATTTTTCCGCTTGAACTAAAGTTGACGTGACAAAGTTTCAGAGTTAAAATGAATAAAATGCTCAGTTTTCTGAAAATACAATTACAAAAATAAGAATCTGATTGAGGTAACTTTGTAAATGCTGAAATTAAAATAGCAGACTAATCTGGTATTAACGCAATGTGTTACTCGGTAAAATGACAGGATGGACATCTGTTCCAGGGTACTGTGTGCAATCAATGATTTTCTTTATAGCAAAGTTGAATTATAAGCAACATTAGAATATATCAAAAGAAGGGCATCACCAGACTGAACACACTGTCAGCGTTCCTGATTTTAGCTCCTAACTCGCAGTTGCCATCTTTTGTACTAAAAACTTTGTGCAAATTCTTCCATTGTGTTACAGATAATGGCTTGTTTTATCAAGTGCATGTAGTTTGTTGTAAGATTTCTCTGAATGCAAGAATTACCTCATAGCTTCTCAAGGTAAAAAAAGATCACACATGAATGCTGGGTAATATTCTGGTGAAATAAATCTGGATGCAAATACACAGACACTAATACATACATACACACACACACACATTAGTTTTAATCCATTCAAGTCCACAAACTAATTTCTTGGTGGCTGTAGAAAATCTGATATAAAAAAATACTAAATTAAAATACTACAGTGAAAACATATTTTGAATTTACGGTGTTACTGCACAACACATCCATATATATGTAACCACTGACGATGGTCTCAGATGAGATGGAAAGTACTTAGCAAAATAAAAATTATTTGAAAGAAAATTTTGGAATTTTTCTTAATCAATTTTCTACAGCTACCAAGAAACTAAATTATGGACATGAAAGAATTCAAACTAAAATAAATAGATATATGTTTAAATTATTTAACCAAATATCCTTGAATGAATATATGCTGACTATATATATATATATATATATATGTAAGGGATCAATGGATTTTTTATCCAGCATTATTTTCTACTATACAAATCTTATTTTGTGGATACCCATGTTTGAGTAGATGTTCTGTATTTTTATGCTTTTTTTTTATACAGCATAAATTCAACTGGTCTGTGCACTCAAGAGACTTTATAAAGAAAATGTGCTCTCGAGCAGTGTTTGAACCTGCATCTCTTTTTGTAGGAGAAAATATTGTTGGCAGACATAATTCACATGTTTTAAAAATAAACAAAAAAATAAAATGCCACCTACTCAAATATGTCTATCTGCAAAATAGTGACTGGTGCAATAGTAAATTTTGTATATATATATATATATATATATATATATATATATATATATATATATATATATATATATACACACACACACACACACACATCTATATATGAATTTAAACATACAGCTGTGTTTTATAGATCTTTAAATATAAAATGGTACATCAATGCACTCACAGCTTAATGATGAAAAAAATATTTATTTTATAATTGTTCTGTATATATATCAAATTTAAAACATACTCCTTGAAAATTTTGAGTTGAGGGCTTGGGGTATGTGTGATGCTTTTGTCATAAAAATATTTACAACGATAAGTTTTTGTATCTTATTTTGAAAGGTTAGATATTAAAATGTGCTTAACTACTTAGGCGTTTTTCAAACAATATTTCATTCAATACCAGAGTATCACTAGGTTTAAAACTAGTATCTCTCCACACAGAGTGGGCGTGTGCATATATATATATATATATATATACACACACACACACACACATGCATACCTACACAGGGACATCTATATATATATATATATATATATATATATGCATGCAAGTGCATACAGGTATAATGGATAACAGTACAGAATGAGAAATTGGATAATGGGTGAAATAGTTGGGGTGACTTGGCTCTTTAACCTTGGTTGACAACTCATCTAAGAGAATGAAACATCTTAATTTAAAAGTTGAGGACTATTTGGAGATCTTGTGACATACAAAGTACACCACTTCTCTATATACAAGCCTTCACCACTCTTAGTCAAATTATATATGTTGTTAATCTAGCTGTTTGGTTCTAAGAACTGAGCTACTGGGCCCTCATATTTGAGAAACAATGAGGTCTCACATTATATATATATATATATATATATATAGTGCTTGTTTATGTACATAAAAGCACATATAGAATGTTATATACATAAATATAAACCCCAATGCATGTATATATGGATACTAGCAGCATGGCCCAGCGTTACCCGTGCTTGTTTCAAAAATCGTACGACACATACAGCAATCGCTATCACTTGACTTAAAATATTTTTGCCCTTACTTGCCTTTAACAGAGTGCCCTTTGCCGTGCTGATGTTGCTACATGCCTTACTTCTTGCCTATCTCACACTGCAAATTTTTTCTAAGCTCTATACTAAACATTAAATCTGTTACGAAAAAAGAACTAAACAAAATGAACACAAAACGATCAGCTTTAAAAAAGGACTCGTAATGAAAAAAAAAACCAAATGAAAAAGAATGTTAACAAATACTTTTCACACCCAACCCAGTTCTTGGAATCAGAATCAACGATGAGTTTAAGCAAGCGAATGAGCCAATTGGAGTAAAGTGCCATGCAGATTTAAATTTTTTCCACTTGTGACGAATGCAGCTATCGATTTTTTTTTGCATGCTAGCATGCTAGTTAACATTCATGTCAGTCAGCTGTTGGCTCTCACACTGGCCAATAGAAAATGGCCGCAAACTACATGAAAACTGCCGTTTGAAGCATGAAAAAATCGATTATTTCCACTATCGATAGGAGTTGGGAAATTGGCCTTCCTGCTAACTTGGAGCATGTGCATGTAAATTTTGGTGCAAATCTGTCAAAAATTGCGGCTGTGCATTCGTTACACACACATCCTGCCTTTTATAGATAGAGATGTAGTAAATTTGTACATTTATATATACATGAAACAATGAATTAACATTCTCAGACTCACCAACACATTATAAATATATGTATATTTCAGAAAGTTGACTTTGTGAAGCACAAGTCAAAAAAGGTAGGTAACCACATCTTTGGAGATTATCTTGTGTCAATCTTCTTATTTGTAATGGCTTGATTTTTCTGTAACCTTGAAAATCAACACAAAATCTCAGTTTATTTGAGTTTGACCACTGAGGCCGATGGAAAATACACAAGTCAGGTATGAATTGATTGATTTATTCCTTTTTTATGGCTTATCAACTCTTTGCAGGTTATTTAAAGCCAGAAAATATTTTTATTGTAGTAAGGATCTTTTTCAAGATAATAATAGTTTAGGGATAGAAGTCTTAATAATTAACCCATAGATGGTGGAATTAGATGTGGATTCATACCTTTCCAAGGGTATTTGCACATAAGTGAATATAAAAAACACAACAGTAACTGGAACTTGGATCTCTGATTAAGAATTCTGAGCCATTATCTGTTATACTACCTGCACATCCCAGTTTACAGCACCTGGTATTTCCAAGCAGTCACCCATCAAGACTTGACATTGCTTAACTTCAGTGATCATACAGGAACTGGTTTTTCAATGTGATGTGGCCATAAGCTTTACTTATCAAGATAACTTTGCAATGTATGTATACATGTATATTTGAACATTTTCTCTTTGTCTTACAAACACAAAGAAAACCTGTACATCTATTCATAGATGGAATAATAATTTTACATACCCAGGTTCATCAGCATCTCTAAATAGATACATATTATAAATATACAATATGTGCACATATATTTATATACTGAAAATCTGTTGGGTATAAAAGATAATTAGTCATATAACATGAAAGTATTCCTATTGGGTAATTAAGCATAGTGCTTTGTGAATATATTAATAACTCCATTGGCATACATAATGACGCAGAAAATACTTAACCCATCACTCTCCTTATATGGTGACTGATTTAATTCTTCTCTTTATGAAAAGAACTACAAACCACTTATGCTTGTTTCAGCTTAGCAGTGAAGCAGAGGATTGATGGCCAAAATATATGAGGTTCCATCTGAGATTAGTAAATGAAATGTTAATTCTGCTGAATATGTGTGTATATATATATATATATATATATATATATATATATATAAATAATAAATTAATTGATTTAAAATATGGTTATTTTTTTTTGCTCTACAGTTCTAACCATGTTTCAAAAATGGAAGCTAAAATTACTCCTAAATTTGCTTGAGGATGAAATGGAACTAATGTATTTAATTTAATTACAAAATTAAATTTGGAGCTTTTAGCTTCCATTTTTGAAACATGGTTAGAACTGTGTAGTGAAAAATAACCATATTTTAAATCAATTAATTTATAATATTAATGCTCTGTAAATTTACATTGAGCACTATTTTGTAAAAATAAAAATATCTGTAAGAACACCAGATTATATATCTTACTGTTCTTTCTTTATATATATATGTGTGTGTGTGTGTGTGTGTGTGTGTGTGTGTGTAAAATTTCAGATATAACTAAAAATATATCTTTAAAAGAACAATATGAATAAAGACAAAAGAAAAACTTATTTTAGTCGATACGTTTCGTCTTCTGGCTGACTTTATCAGTTCACCTGACCAATATTTATGAGTGTTTCTTAAATTTAAAAATTTTCAAAAACTAACAACCTTTTACTTTTTATAAATACTTGCTGCAAAATCAAATCTTTACATATATTTGCCTTGATAAAGTCCATCAGAGGATAAAATGTGTCAGCTAGGGTACATTTTCTTTTTCTCTCTCTCTCCATATATATATATATATATATATATATATATATATATATATATATATGAATTGGGGTCAAATATGAATTAGAATCTAACAGAATGCTAAGATAAAGAACAAATAGGAAACATTTATAAATTTAACATTAGAAAAATAAAAATCCCAGAAAAGAAATAAAAAATCCAAGAATTTTCCTTTCTCTTCCATAATTCATTTTCTGATGAAGCTTAAATAAAAAGGAAATATGTTATATTTATGAACATTTCCTATTTGTCCCTTATCCTATCATATGTATGTATTTATGTATATGTGAGAGATTAGAACATGCACTGTCAATTGGGTTGTTTTTAAAGCTTATCAATCTTTTTAAGGATATTTAAATCCAAAACATATTTTTAGATTGGAAGAATTTTGGGAGGATTATAATAATTTTCTGCTACTATTTAACCCATACCTAGGCAGAGAACTGGTGAATTCATATGTTTTCCAAGTGTATTTGCATGTAAGTGAATATAAAGAACCTAACTGGAATTCAAACTCTCGTCCCTGATTTCTCATTCCAAGCCATTATCCATTACACCACCTGTATATCCAAGCTTACTGGTAATCCTGAGTGGTCACTCATCTAGGTACTGACTTGAGACCTAGGTGTGAATCTCATCAGGGTTGATTTGTCAGTGAAGTGGCTTCTTTATATTATCAGCCTGGTGAGGCAATCCCAGTGTGTAGTGCTGTTGGAAAGTGCCTGAAAACCATACCACAGTTTGTGAGTGAAATTGGGTAGACAGAACCGTTTGGAAGCCATCAGTAGTTGTGCTAGCAGGAAATCACAAGTTAGCATAACAGGCTTGTTCAAACTGTTGCTCATGCCAAATTATAAGTTTTCTTCCAGAAACTGTAACTATGGTCTGCTCAGTATATTTGAAGTAAGAAACACATGTAGGCTCTGTGGATGTTGAACAAACACAGTCTGCACCATTTTTCTGTTACCAATACTTCTGAAAAAGTATGGTTTGTTCTACAAAAGACTTCACCAATATAATGAAATCATATTTGTATGTAGCCTAGTATTTGTTCTTAACTGAACCATTGGACCATCATATATTAAGATCAACAGGAAAGCTCACCAAAACATTTTAAACAGCTTTATATAGTTATTTCAAATACCATCATTATGAACATGTTATATTTAGTCTATTTAATGGTAAGCATGTTTAGAATATTTGTACTGAAAAATTTTAGTCATTTGTTATGGCGACATTTTTTTTTCTTTTTTCATATACTATATCCTTTTAGGATATTGGAAATCATTGCTCTCCACAACTTCATATTTTTGTTACTCTAAGTAACGTTTGGCTTTTTAGTATCTTATGTTCTTATTCTGCCATCCATTCACTGAAACTTGTTGTTCCATCTACTTCTCTTGCTTTTAATATGCCTTATAATTCTCTAAGCCCTCATTTCTCATTGTGTCCCACAAAAATTTCAGCTGTCTCTTCCTGATTATAAGTACCAGTTTCTTTGTAGCTTCTATTTTCCTTAAAACTTCCTTATTGTTCACATGTTCTGCCCACTGGATTCTTATGATTCATTGGTAGAACCATGTCTCTGTCATTGTGTTTGTTCTCAATCTGTGAGGATATTTTAGCTATAAAAAGTGGTTAACTGGTAAAGAATGAAAACAGCCTTAAATAATAAACAGAAAGAAACTCCATATTTATAATGGGGGGGGGGTGTATTTAAAAAATTTGACAGATATCTTACATTGTTTGCATTATTTAAGGTTAATGAAGTCCATGGAGCAGAACAGCTGAATTGTGATAATAACAACAAAGACAAGGACAATAGTTCATATGTAAATAATGCTAACTCCTCCTCATGGAGATTCAGACAGAAAATCTTACATTGTATTTTGTAGTAATTAAATTTCAATTTTAAATTTTCGTAATTTATATTTTATGAAATTTGAGCAGCAATTTCTAGTATTGGTTTAGCTCTTATAATGCCAGTATCAGTGATAAAAATTTTAAAAAGCAATCCTATAACAATTACCTTGGTACATCAGTTCTAACTACAGACAACAGAGAATGCTTTAAGCCTTCCTTTTTAGTGCTATTTGATAATAGTGAGTGAATTCTTAGAAGAAAGGTGGTTATGAAACTCACCTACTGAAAAAAATAAATTCTCAGTTTCTAGAAAATAATGATTACATTTTATTCTAAGAGTCTTGAGGAAAAAGGATTTGTATTCATTGGTAAGAAATATGAAAAAGTTTTTTTTTTCATTCATTATACATTATAAAAAAATATTCTTTCAAAAATGTTCTTTCAAAAATTTTGAAACTACTCGTGTCTCTTGTTTCATGTGCATGTGTAGACATGGCAACATCAATGAAGCCTAGTCTGATGAAATCCTAATGGATCACAAAAAAACCTTTCCAGTTTGTCATATTTTTCTAAATGTTTGTCTGAAATGAAATGGGACTTTTATCACAAACAATTTATTTTAACTCCAAACAACAAACTACATGGTTTTTCCTTTGAAGTAATCCCCCTTGTGTCTAATGTACTTTTCTTTCTATTTCACATTTCTATGCACTGCTGGAAGGATCCTTCTTGGACATCCCTCACACTCTCTCTTTACAGCCCTCTTGGTGGCCTCCACACCTTCAAAATGGGTCCCCTTGATGGGAGAAGAAAAAAAATCACATCGAACAAGAGCAGGTGAATAGGGAGGTTGTTCCAGTACAATGATGTTCTTAAAGGGCAGGAACTACTGGATGCTTAAAGCATTGTGAGCAGGTGCATTATCATGGTGAAACATCCATGATTTGTCATGCACAACTCTAGTCTCTTCTTGCGCACTGAGTGAAGCAAACTCCGCAGGATCTCTTTTTAGACTTGCTGAGTGATCATCTGGCTTTGTGTCAAGAACTCACTGTGGATGATATCTCTCACACTGAAGAATGTGAACAATCCCATTACTTTTCAGACAGACCTTCTATCTACTCATGATTTTCTTTCATAGAATAATCACAATGAATGAGTAAACAAGTGTTTTAATAAATTTTGTTGCTACTGTTAATTCAGCATTGAATAATAGTGCTGTGTGTAGGTGAAAGAAAAATTATACATGAGTTAATAAATCTATAAACTAATGTGCCAAATAAGCACTTAATTTACACAAATGTTTATATTTTTCAGCCTAATTTCCTTCCTTGTCTAGGCACTTAATTCAAACTTCTCCATTGATCATATAGATCAAACATTATACAGTTAAAATTCGAGGTTGAAATTAAGTTGTAGCTGTTACATTAATATTTTGGTGAACTTTCAATGTGTACAATCTCTGATGTATTTTTTTAGTCTGCCCATACATACATAGATGTGGCCACTTTCATTGTGTTATATCAAATTCTGTGCCAACATTCTCATGGATAGTAACATCAAGACCCTTACAGATGTCTCTCTTGAGTTTTTCATACTTAGCATGATTCTGTTCAATGTCTTTTTCCACTGTGCACTGCTTTCCTCCAGGATAAATGCACTAGTTCAAGGTTTTTGCAGTGTGTGTTCTTAATGCTCATACATATATGGACATATATACAAATTTCATACATAGATAAATGAGGTACAGTTGAATAAAAGTTATCAAATTACATCTGAGACAGTTTATGCTCAATTTTACCTAATGTCATTGGTAAAAGCATGAATCCACATCTTCCTATGTTCTACTCCATTGCCAGCTATCTTGACAAAACATTACTGTTAACAGAGTAAAAAATAAGTGAGCAGGAATTTGACAAACCAGTCCTCCATAACTATCTTATCCACTCAGTCACTAACAGCAAAATATTTTATTCTCATGGTCAAATTTGACGAGATTGAAATCATACATGCAAAAAATAAAAAAAGAATTGCACAGGCTGAATTAGAACAGATGCGCATGTGACAGGAGGTAATCAAGTCTCCCCAGCAAGGCATGACAAATATTTGTTCTTTAATTCTATTAGTTCTCTAAGAAGCAGACTTGGTAATATATAATAATAATAATAAAAAAGTTATGACACAAATGGAAAAAAAGAATGGAAGACCATCTGTGCCAAATAAGCAACAATTAGTTTAGCAGACAGTGAATTAACTGTGAATTAAATCATAGAAAAATCAAAAGAAATAAGTGGGCATTTATTAGTTTTTAGGTCATTTCCCCTCTTCAATTGGCTGCAATGATTCCAGATAAAACTTGTCAAAGCAAAGTATATGTCAAGCATTGCATTTCAGAAAGTTTATTATTTTTTTATACCTTCTCTCGAAAAAGTAATTCCACTAACCAATTGGTTAATGTTCACTCATGTGTATGTATTTTTTTCAGATGCTTTTCTTATCATACAGACCCTCTCCACTTTGAAAATTGATCCCATATAATTTTCCTTGCCATATTTCTCTTCATTTACCAAGTATCAGCAAGATGCAATGACTTTTTTTAAGATTCCATTGAAAGTTTTATTTTTTATTTTTGGTATGAATTGTTTCATTTCTTACTAAAAAAAAAAAAAAAAAAAATGTAAACTGCTTCATCAGGCTTTTTTAAATTATTAGTACATAGATGAAAAAGGAATTAAGACAGAAAAGTGTTCATTGAAGTCAACACTGAGTGGCGACAGTCTGTTTCATGCTTGAACGCAATCTTCAAGCCATGTACACTTTATCCCTGATATCACTTTTATCCATTAACATAACATACCATAAAACTATATTTTTATCATATATATATATATATATATATATATACACACACACACACACACAAAAACAGGAACAGTTTGTTTGCTATGTATTGGACCCCATTTCATGTAGATCTATCAAATTTGGTATGTATATTCAGTTCAAAGTTCAGGGGGAAGGTTTTAACATTAAAATATTTGCACTTCATTGGAAAAGTGGTAGTCTACCTAATTTCTATTATACAATAACAATTACTGTTTTTAACTGATAGGTGCAAGATGATCATTTTTCTTTTATTCTGTCCTGATAAGAAAATATTTGTGTACTTTGAAGAAGCAATTTTACTGAACAATTTTCAAAACCTATTTTCTATTTTTCATAGTAATTTTTTATTGGAAATTTACCAAAAGCAGATAGAATGTATTTTGGTTTTCTTTTAGGCTACTTTTTTGCCTTAAATTATTTTCTTTTTTTTTTATACAAAACTGCATTCTTTAAGTTAGAGCAAACAAAAAAATTGTACATTTTCATGACCAACTATTTTACATAAATAATGATAATGATAACAAAGATTGTAAAAGCAGACATTCTTTGGTTAGAAATTTAATTTGTTTTACCTTAAGTGATTTGGTGATAGTTTTCAGGTCTATGGAATTTGTTAGATTTAAACAGAATATTGTGTTCATCAAACTTCTCTTTTCTGAAAACCTGAAAGTTATTTTTGATAAGTTCTGAAGATTCCTATTTATTTTGTGTTATTTCATCCCATGATATATTAATATGTTCACATTGGATTACTAGCTTCAAAGTTAACGACTATCATTTGACAGATGAAAATAGTTACCTTGTATTCACAAAATTAAAATTTAATTTTCAAATCAAAGCAAATAAATGCCCCTCCCTTAGTGATAAGCCTTATGAATATGAAATGTTTATTCAGAGAAGTCATTTTGCTTTTTATCAATCATCTTTGAAAGCTGCAATGAGGAAAATATCAGTAAACAAAAATTTTAAAAGATTTGATGCTGAAAGAATCAAAGCAGATGAAGATGGAAATAATTTATCAAGGTTCGAAAAAAAAAAAAATGATATTGATTATACAGAAACTGATTGTTTCTGCTGAATATGATGCAACAGAAACAGAAGCAGTAAAAAATAGTCATAAGAACAATAATAATTCCAAGGAAGAGTTAAGACAGTACAGACAATGGTGTTGCTGGGGTCTGCAAGGTTGTTAAGAAGAGTGCTCTGAATTTGAGATGACATCTGGAAGGAACATGCAAATGCATGAGGAGGGGGAGAATAATAATAAGAAGAAGAAGAAGGAGGAGGAGGTACTGGCAAGTTGATGAGACAGTTAACCACATACTCGCTGAATGTCCCAAGTTGGCACAGAAAGTGTGTAAGCAATGACATGATTGGATTGTTAAGAGAATCCATTGGGATGTATGCCGTCAGTTTGGCTTCAATGTAAAAGAGAAGTGGTATGGACATCAGCTAGTGGCAGTGGTAGAAAATGACAGTCACAATATATTATCGGATTTCTCAGTTCAGACAGATCCTGTAAATGATGCAAGAAGACCTAACCTTATTGTTATAGATAAAGAGAATAGAAAGTGTCAAATTATTTGCTGTTCCATATGATACAAGAGCAGACTCCAAAGAAAATGAAAAGATAGAAAAATATCAGGATTTAGCTAGGGAGTTGAAATAACTGTATAACTAATTCCTGTAATAATGTGTACTTGGAACACCACATAGAAAATTTAAAAAACCCTAAAGGAGAATTGGAACTGTGACCAAGATTGCAAATCTCTACAAATCATTAACTCTGCAAGGATTCTCCAAAAAATTTGTATTGTGAGCAGTATTGTTAACATCTTGCTTCAAGCACAGAATTTCAATTGATTACATCAATGTATGACACCAACACAATAATAATAATAATCTCCCAGCAGTGGCGTAGCTAGAGTAAACGTCACCCGGGGTGGTCCGCTCAAATGTCACCTCAATGACTCCCATTCACCCTATGCTGAATGGTTAGCTGTAGCTAAATTTTCATACATGCTCTACCTCTACTTTACTCTACTGACTGGTACGTTACTGTTTACATGTATGATCCAAGACAAAATCCAATACCACAAAATAATCAGTTCAAATCAAAAGCTGAAAACATTGCTATTTTTCCTACTCACAAATTTCCTGACAATTTATTAGAAAATTTCTGACAGAGGGACAAAACTGGGAGGGGGGGTCATAAATTATTTCTCGGAGGGTCATATGCCCGTCTGCGAAACCCTGTGTCTCCACCACTGTTTTCAGACTATTTTTGGCACCTTAGCCTGGTGGAAAAATTTTGTTGGGGGTGACACTGTGTCACCCCAACATTTGTACAATGACTTATAAATTTTGGAGATTTATATATTTTTATATTTCAAAAAATTTAAAAAATATAACTTGAAGAAGACAAACATACTGTTGAAATATTGTTTAACATTGTCAAACACCGTTTTTTCTTTTCATAAACTTTGTTTTTCTCTTAACTATTATTATTATCAATAATAACAACAAAAGTTCCAGAAATATGCAACTTCCAGAAAAGAAAGAAAAAGAAACACAGTGTTTAACAATATTTTTATAGTATATCTTCTGATTACATTAAAAATAGACATACAAATATCAAAACAAGACTTTGTACAAACTTTGCGTCTTGAAAAATACGGTTATAATGGTAATCAATGTTATAAAGCAAGATGAATGCAGCTAGTGTGAATGGAATGCAATTGAAATGTGTCTAGTACAATGGGGAGCATACTCATCTTAAAGTTTTCGATAACTTGATTATTTACTATGAATGATTAATGAAACAGTTTAGTGCAAATCTGATGGAATTTCTCTGTTATTTTGCTCATTCCCTGCTATGAAAGAGCCAACAAGGGGATTGGCCTTGATTGGTGAATTTGGTCTGGGAGGGTCTACAATAATGGTAGACACATAAACACATGTGCAAAACATGGCTTTATTCAATCCTCTCCCATCCGCTAGTTATATGTCAGTATTACCAAAAATAAAGGTTTAAATAATAACAATGTCCAATCACCACTTTAACATCCACAATCAAATGGACAGGCAGAACCATTTTGTTGACACATCCAAGCACGCCTTATTTAAGGCACGTGGGGAGGGGACAACAGAGGAGACATTACAAACCATCCTCCTGACATATCGCTTAACTCCGAATGTGTCAGTAAAAGAAAGAAAAACACCAGCAGAGACACTCATGAGATGAAAACTCTATACAACACTGGAAGCCTTACGTCCTCAACAAAAACAAGTCCAGGGCCAACAACCACAAAAGACATTACAAATACACACTGGTATTTGTAATGTCTTTGTCACCTTTGGCTTTGTTCATGTGTATTCACCAGTATTTGCTAGAAATTACCGACCTAGTAATCCAAGCTGGATACTTGGTATCATACAGGCAAGAAAAGGAAAAAAAAATGTATGTCGTTAAGTTGGAAACCAGGTGAGACACAAACAGCAACTTCAGCCATGACAAACAAAGAAGGATCCGGTACCTGATAGCCCATCCATTCCCTTTGACTTACTCATGGACACCTTTGATTTGCCACAACCCCCACCTCTGACCAAATCAGCACCAGATAGTAGTCATGAACAAAGCCAAAGGTGATTGAAACACATTCTATTAAAATTATAAACCTTGCAATTAAACCCTAGACTTGCATGATGCTATAGCTAAAAAAGAGAGGTGCTATGGTGGAGCCAACTAGAAGAGATATCCATATGGAGTTATCAGCCTTGATCGGCAAGTTTGGTCTGGGAGAGCCTACAACAATGGCAGACATATAAACACATACAACACACAGCTTTATTCAATCCTCTCCCATCTGCTGGTTACATGACGGTATTGCCAAAAATACAGGTTTAAATAATAACAATATCTAATCTTCAACTTGTTTATTTTGTTATAACAGTAGTGATAACATTCCCACAGGGTGGGGCATTATTAATTTGTATATGTACTTTTCTTCATGGTTTTTTAAAGATTGAAAGGACACTGGATTTTGGATATTATAATAATAATAATAATAATAATAATCACAGAAGGAACTGTTTTCAACAAAATTTGGCCATGGTCACTCATTAAATTTGTATAAAGAGGAAGGCTTGTTCTGCTGAACATATCACACTTTGGTTGGCATTCCCTATTCTAGAAGAAAGGCCAAAATAGCCATAATGTGATTTAGAACTGATGGAGTTAGTGCTATGGAATAATGATGATCAGGATGCAAATTGGTGGGTTTGGCAGGTTGAACAGATAGACAGGGCCTTGGGTAAGCAGAAGTAGATAATGTCTATGAGTCCAATTTCAAAATGAAGAGAAAAAAATGAAATTCATTATGAAAAAAATAACCAATTTCTGGCTCCTTTATTTCTTCAATAGAAGTCAGAAAATGGGAAACCTGCTGCATTTTCAAAAGTTTTTGTTCATAAATGATAGTAAACAGACTTAATATTTTCTTTTTATTATTCTTTGGTTTGGGTTAATCTGCTATTAAATACTCTCTATTATATTAGCTTAAAAAACTTGTAAGTTAGTTTTCCTGTGCCTCTGATGATGTACTGGAAACAATCTTCACTCTTATCTCTCTCATGAGAAGATAATAGTATTCAATTGTTATATAATATCAGTCCTCCTATATGGTAGTGAATGTTGGGCAATATCCTCACAGATGAAGGAGAGAACTGAGGCACCAGAAACAGTGTTTTATAGAAGGGTGCTGAGAATACTATCAACTGAACATGTGAGTAATGAGGAAAATTTAAGAAAACTAAAAGTGAAAAGGAGATATATTTAATGTCAGAAAGAAATAGCTGAAATTTCTCAGACACATAATGAGAAAAGAGGGCTTGAAGAATTTAATACTCACAGACCAAATTGAAGGAGAGATGGAAACAGCAAGTAATCTACCTGAACATATGAGCACGGACAAAGTTTTAAAGAAAATTCAAACATGAAGGACACTTATACTTAGCATCAGAAAGAGATAGCTGAAATTTGTAGGGCACATAACGAGAAAAGAGGGCTTGGAGAAGTTGACACTCACATAGAGAAGGCAAGAGGAACAGAAGAAAGCAGTGTACAACCTACTTAATGAGCTTGTGTAAATCGTTGGCAAAACAAGGATTAGGAGATATAGCAAAAAGACAAACTTTATGAAGAGTTACAAAAGACAGGAAATTGTGGAGAGCCGTTATCTGAAGGGACATGGTTTAGAGAAGAAGAATATAAAATATGGATTTATTGATAAATGCTATTTCCAAACCAGCGTTGACATATAGCAATGTACAAGACTTGTTTTGTGACATATTTTTATTATATTGTGTGTTTTGGTGTTGCTTAGTTCAATGCCCATCAAAAAACACTGTGAGTCATTTATTTCCAGAAAATTATAATTTCCTATTTTCCCAACAAAAAGACCAGCACAGTCAGGTAACAATTCTATAACAATAGAGTCATTAAAGTGTTAGTAAATACTTTTATATTATAATATTTTTCACCTTATTGTTAATAATACATGCAACAGACAAGGGAAGAAAGGAATTTTTGATTTGATTCAAAACCCCAAATTGAATTAATACATGTCATCAGTTTGGTAGCAGATTAAAAAATAGAAAATCTTTTTAGCTCCCCAAATCTATGCTGGAACCACTGAGCTATATCTGCAATTATCAAAACCTCTTAAAAGATATTTATATTCCCTAAATCCCATTTGCTATTGTTGACCATTAGCAAAATCAATCTATTTATTTCTTCTTTTTTAATTTAAAATCAATCACAAAAATCAATATCCTGCAATTAAAATTAAATTTTTTTTAAAATAATCTGAGCATTTTTCAGCATAATTCTAATTAATCTATGGATTAAACAATTAAAAAAAAAATTAAGTATTGCTGATTTTATTAATATCCTATGTCACTTGAAATATTTGCTGATCTTCAGGTGAACAAGAAATTGGCATTTTCAGGTTATTTCTTGATTATAAGGAAGATTTGAACAACGTGTAGGAAGAGAAATTATGGCATTTGACCCTGTTTCTGTTAGAATCAGGTGCACACTATTTAATTCTTGTTATTGTCTCTCTCTCTCTTATATATATATATATATATATAAAGCAATTTGCACAAAACATCAAATGAGATATTACTAATCTTCTTGTGCTATATTCCTTCAGGACACAGGCAATAATGGCTCTCCACAGTTTCCTATCCTTTGTAGCACTTAATAAATTGTCTTTTTCTTAAGCTTGTTCTGCCAGCTCACTAGGTAGGTTATACATTGTTTACCTGTCCCTCTTGCCTTCAATACGTCCAGTGAGTATCAAATTTTCCAAGTCCTCTTTCCTTATTATGTGCCCTACAAATTTCAACTGTCCTTTCTTGATTTAAGGCAGACATTCAAGAAGGCCTTCCCAACTTGGAAGATTGGCCTAACGCAGTCTTCTTACTATTTTTTGGCTTAATTAAAGTTAGTAAATATAAAAAGACACAGAATCTCAAATGCTAATTTTGAAGTTAGACTGGCCTTCCTCATTTGGGAAACTGGCTTGACAGTGTTTATTAAATATTATATCTAAACTTCAAAGAGAATATTTACATATATCATTACTTGCAGTGTAAAATTCTAGTGATGAAAAATTTCCAGATTTTTTAACAAGTTAATCTGCTTGGCATTTGCCTTTATTACAGGTGTTACAAAAATGAGATTATAAATAGTGAATCTCTGACTTAAATGCCTGAAGCATTTGAACACCTGATAATAATTGGAAATGTTAATGATTCAAATAACTGTTGATTGTGGGTTTTTTTTTCTCAAAGAGAATGTATAGTCCATGTTGGAAACTTGTTTTGTAAAATCTCTAGCATTTCCAGAATGATATTATATGTCAGACATGAAAAAATGCTTTTCAGCAAAAGGAAATGAATATATTTTTAACTACCTTTTTTTTCTTCTCTCCTATTTTTTTCTGTATAAATTCTCTAATTTTTCTATGGTCTATAGTCAGTAAAGGCTTCATCCTAACTACTGGTATTTATTTTTTGTTTCTCACTATTTATCTAGATCATGTTGTGATGGTTTCCATAGTTACCAGCAAAATAATGAGACTTGGTATAATATACCTGGTCTTCAGGTAGAATATGCTCTCTAGGTTTCTCTCTATCACATGCATGCATGAATACTAACAAAGACATATGTGCATAAAGTACTTTATACATACCTGGTCTTTAGTAGTAACACAGTAATAATGAGCTTGTTAGCTCTCAAGTCGAAGTGGTCACGTTTGAAAGCCGTAACACTAAGTCCACTGAGATAAGTCGATGAAAGAATACAGATAAAGGTACCATTACTGGTGATTTTAGTCAGAATCAGCATCGACAATTTTTTTTTTTATATCTGGCTTTGTATGTGTGTACGTTCTTCATAGGTTTTCAGGAGTTGTAAGACAAAGATAAAATGTTGGCTGATACAGGTATACATATTTGGGTAGTAATCAGAAGTACAGTCCCTTACTCCATCAAAATAAAAAAATAGAAAATTCTTAGGAAAATTTGGAAAGGCAAAATTGGTAAGGGATTGGGAGGTGGTGAATGAGATATTTATATTTACATATATATCTTTTCAGGGTATTCTTTCATTAAAACTTTGAAAAATCTTAATCCAGACTATGGCTTTAGAAATAGCAGCAGTAGCAAGAATAGAATTGCCACAACTAGTAGCAGTTTTAGTAGCCGGAAAGTATAATTTGGTGTATTGCAATAACTTTTCAGAGTTCTTCATATCATTGGTTCCCTTAGACTACTTGTTTATTTGCCTCTTCTTTTCCAGCATTATGTTGTAGGGGTAGGACAGCATTTTTTTGTTTTTTAAGCTTATTTTTTTTTTACCAACTGCTGCATTTGTTGATTGTTAAAAATACTCGGGATCAAAAGGTGCACACAAGAAAGTAAGTGCTAGAAGTAAAGGTAGACAAGCTCTACAGAAAATGTCGAAATAAATAAAATTCTCTCTCTCTGTTTTCCTGTGGGTGTGCATAAATGTATATACTATTTTCTGTTTAAAGTTAATGTTCTTTTCTCTGGTCTGCCTACACACACACACACATGTACACACACAGTGTCTCTCTCTCTTTAGTGTACACAACAACAACTGCTAATGGCAAACAAATTGACTCAAGTGAGAGAGATGCTAGGGAGAGGGAATGGTTAAGAGTAGAACTTGCATGTTTAAGTGGGTAGATGAGAGGAGAAAGGTGGGTGTGTTTATACGAGTGGGGGTGGGTGTTTGAGTAGATGTGCAAACAGTATAACTATATATGAGTACAAATTTGTGTGTATATTTGTCTTATACTCAAGTAAGTCTATGTATGAATATATATTAATAAGTTTGGATGTGCCAACTGAAATCATGTGTGTGTGTGTTCTTTCACTCTCAGTCTAGCATAAGGTTTACAAATTTAAGAGGCAACAACATTCAGATACCAGTGTGTGCAAGATGGATATACTTTAGGAACACACACTATATGTTAAATAAAAGTGTAGACTGGGCTTTTTAGCCTGTTTTGGTAACCACTATAGGAGAAGGACAACTCTGAAATCAAAGCCAGAGTCAGGTCGGTTAAAGACCTTGCAGCACAAGTTCTACCGAAAAGTATGAGTGGTTCTGCACAAGCCTTCACCACTATAATCAAATCATATGTTCAGTTAGTCTAACTGTTTGGCTCGAAGAACTGAGCTGCTGGACCGTCATACATCAAAAATGACAGGAGTGTCCATTATACTATGTACTGCTAGATTGGAAACAAGGTCTTATCTTTTTACTATTGAATTAGCTAAATGTAAACACAAGTTTTATTCTAATAGTTTCCTCTCTTACACTTCTTGCCTATGAAACTCTCCTTTAGTTTCTTGCTTCCCTGGCACCAACAACCTCCAAAAATCTAAATGCCATGTTAATTGCAATTTTCTGTTTTGCTGAATCCTGTTCTTTTGTTGCCCTGTCTCCTCACTAAAGACTGTTTATTTTCTTTCACATCCAGTAACCCCCTCATGTCTTAATGGCATTATTGCCTTGCTTGGGATGAAATGATTATATATATATTTTTTTTTAAGCGTTTCACCCCAAGCAAGGCAGAAAGCCACTAGGACGCAAGGGGTTACAGAAAATTTGGAGCCAGGTCAGATAGGAGTGATAAAAGAAAGGATGAGGAGAAGAGTAGTGGATAGATCAAGGCAACTGGAGATACAGAGGCCAGTGAGAGAGAGAGAGTACCGGAAACACCTTCCTAAAAAAGAAACAAGGCATAAGCCTCTACTCATGTCCAAGAGAAGGGGGAGGAGTGTGGACACACACACACATATATATATATATATATATATATATATATCTCTCCCCTCTGACGAGTGGACAGAGCAAATGCTGGAGGGTCCGTCTACGAAACTCTAGAGTTGAGATGCTGAAGGTAACATCAATAAACTAAGTGACAAATTTTATATTTGTATTAATCCCATATATATATATATATATATATATATATATATATGAATAAAAAGAGACAAGAGGAAAACTATTCTTAACCAACATGTTCCATTCTTTATCAGGGTAATGTAGGATTTATTTTGCTGCTCAAGTCTATATACAAAGGTAAGGATGTCATTAGTTTATCAATGTTTATAAATTTGAGAATGTTTATCAGGTGGTTCAAAGGTCATTGGAGGGTACAAAGTGTCATAATTCAAAGTCTGGCAAAATGTAAAGTGAGCGTGAAATATTCAAGAAATTTTTGGAAATGAATATTGTTTAGATTGTGATTAGATTGTGGGCTGGTATAATTATAGGTTTCTACTTAAGAGCCCTAAGAAAGAATTTTCTGTCCCTAATACCTGTTAAAATAAGAAACAGATGGAAAACACATTCAAAGACCTCCAATATCCTTATTACTTCATCCACAATGCTAATTTTTTTTTTTTTCACTTGTGGAACTATCTTCTGCGTTCTTGCTTCCCAGTCAACTTTGATCTTCATAAATTTAAATGCAATGTCAGTCATTATCTTCTGTCATCTTAATTCCAGTTTTATTTACCTTTCTCCTTAATGTTTATTTTTTCTCATATTATTTTGCACTCAGTAACCCCTTGCATCTAGGTAGCTTTATTGCATTGCTTGGTGTGAAATAATTAAAAAAATTTTTTTTTACTTAATGATCACCAAATACAAGGCTTAAGAGTGACTCAAGATAGTGTTATTGAATGAGCTTGTTCAAGGTAAGTTAGAGGAGGAACTAATTGCAGATTATGAGAATATGTAGGATAGACTTGAAGAGGTTAAAATTGTAGTGATTGGGGAAACACCCACTCAGGAGTCTGTTCTAAAAAGTTGATATTCTTCAGAAGAAGCTATGCAAATGGAACTTCTTTCTTATTAATGGAACATGAAGGGAATGAGGATGATTTGTCTCAGTTTCCTACTGTCATATTTCAGTTGATTACAAATGTATATACATGTATGTCTAAGTTTTTTATATATAATGTTTAAAAATACAATTCTGTGTTATGTATGTGTGTCTATAGGTCACAGTATATTTAGCTTAAAGACTCTCCAGATTAATTAGTAAGAATATCCCATATCAACCTATTTACTTATCAAACTATCCACTTCCATTATTAGTTTTCTGAAGAACACTAATTAAACTGCATTTTAAGAAATGTAGCCTATAATGAAAGAATGTTCCAGTTATAACAACAATTTTATCAACAAGGAAACCATCTCTGGCAATCTTTATCAATTTTCTTTTCCCTTTTTTTTTTTTAAGGTAAATTATTTAATAGAATGATTTCATGAAAAGTAGCAAATTTAAATTCTTGTATTTAAGTAAACTTGAAAATAAATTAAACATTTTAACTGAATCCACTAATTAAAAAAAAAAAACTTTTTTATAGTCAAAATTCTAAAAAAGTCTCTATGAAACTGAATTTAAAGTATTTACCCACATATATTTCATTTTGTAAAAAGTAAGGCAACATTCATTTTTATAATTAAGAAAAAATAATTAAGATGAAGTATTGTTGATTATTATTAAATTTTTGATTAGTATTTCTTCCATCTTATTTAGTATGAATGCTATTACATCACATACTAATATGGTAGAATGAATGTGTTGTTTGGAGATGAAAAGAATATACCGACTGATATTTGACAGAACCTAATACTACTCCCTCATACCGCAAAAATGGTTAAAAATATCTCCTGGGTCTTATATGTGAAGCTGAGATATCTAAAAGGTTAATGTTTACTCGAAATGCCATAAACAACCAGTACATATACTTGGCTTAACTCTAACTTCATCATAATGTATTATATAGAATGGAGGCAGTGTTATCAGATATGGCTAAATTTAGTTGCCCTTTGTAGTTTAGTTGGTAAAGTAGTACCACAGAAAGACAGCATGATGAGGATGCAAGTTCAAATCTCACTGAAGGCTTATTCTTTATTTTTAATCAGTGTTACTTAATGATCACAGAAATATGATGGAAGAATTTCTAGCAGAAAATAACCTTCCAAAGTATTATAGATATTGCCCAGAAAATAATCAGCTGCTTGCTACCCTACTTGGAAGACTTGGACATTTCTAATTCTCATTGTCACAGCAGAACTGAAAAAAAAATAATGAAAGACAGCATACATCCCAGGTACCACTTATTTGAACTGTTAATTGAAGTATGATGTTTTAGTTAAAAAAAGAGGGCTTAGAAAATTTGACACTCACAAGACAGGTTGAAGGCAAGAGGGACAGAGGAAAGCAGTGCCTCACCTACCTAACAAGATTGTGTAAATGGATGGAATAAAAGAGAGATAGAAAAAAGATAAAATTTACTAAGAATTGCAAATGACAGGAAATTGTAGAGAGTCACAATCATCTACACATGGCTTGTAGTAGTTCTAGGATAAAATGCTTAAGGGACAACTTTTATCCTTGGACCCTGTGTAAAATGAAAGCTGTTGCACACAGACAATTTTCCATGTTTTTTTTTTTTTTTTTAAGCATTTCACCCCAAGCAAGGCGGGAAGCCAGTAGCATGCAAGGGGTTACAGAGGTTTGGAGTGAGAGCAGATAGGAGTGATAGAGGAAAGGATGAGGAGAAGGATAGTGGATAAATCAAGGCAACTGGAGATGTCAATTGACATTACATTTGAATAGTTGGAGATTATAGCTATCAGGGAAACTGGAATAGGGAAGGGAGTTCCACAGGCGAGAGGTGCAAGATATGAAGCTATTGGAGTAGAAGAGACGGCTGCATTTAACAGTTTCAACAATGAAAGGGTGAGAGTGGGATGCCAGTCTCATAGGACGCTTGAATTCATGAAGTCTGGGAACCAGCGCCAGCAGCTCATCAGAGCAATTACCATGAAAGTATTTGTAAAAAAGACAGAGAGAGGCGATGACATGTCCTTGAGAGAATGACTGCAGACAAGATGCCAGATCAGGGCCAATTACATTGCATATCTGTCTCTGGATCTTATCAAGAAACCCAAGGCAAACAGAAAGGGCTCCAGACCATATATGGCAGCAATACTCCATGCAAGGGTGAATGGTTGATTTGTAGATTTGAAGGGGAGAAAATTTTCTGGTGTGGCACAGGGAGCCAACTTTCCTTGCAGTGGATGAAGCAATTGACTCAATGTGTTTGTTCCATCTCAGGTTAGCCAACAACGTGAGACCGAGCAGCCACAGAGAGGTGCTCTCGAGAAGTTGAGCATCAGACATTCTAATGGGGGGGGCAGGGAAGGTTCTCTGTGGTGATTAATAGAGAGCAGTTTTGTTTCTGAGGCATTAAAGTTCACCAGCCAATTCCTTCCCCAGTTCACAACCGATTGGAGATTTTAAATGCTGTTAGTTTTTTTCATTCAATACTGTGCATGTTTTTCTTTTGTGTGTGTGTGTGTGTGTTGGCACACCTGAGGTCTGCTGTCCCATTTCATTCTGCATTGCAATGACAAGAAAAATAAATTTCAGCCACATTTTATAAAATTATTGGGGAGAATTAATATGAACATGTCATATCCTGGTAAATACTTTAAAAGTAAACTTATATGAACCATCTATTATTAAAAAAAAAATATTAAAAGCTTGTAACTTTTTAATTACAAATAATGCTGGACCACAAACAATGTAATACATGAATTATCTTGCCCATTATGTGATTCTATCTTGAATATTGAGATAAAAAATAAAAACATATACATTGGTCAAATGACTGTAATGCTTTCACGTAGACTGCCATATATCATTTTCGGCACATATTAATCAATGCAACATACAAGTCGAAAAGATTTCTAACAATATTAGACAGGATACTTGCAGAAAAAACAAACATATACAATATAAACAAAAAAAACATATTACAAATACTTGAAGCCATAATCATAAAATCAAAAACCCTACATGAAATATCTTTAAGACTAGGAAGTAATATATTAAATATGTTCAATAATTAATAAAAGCATAAACCAAATCAATACTGCAAACGGTAGCATATAAGTAAACTGAAAATGATGCCATCACCACATGATTTAAAGTTACAGTTTTCCAAATGTCATATGCCATGTTGGAAAAAAACTTACACCTGAAAATTTTCTTTATTTTTTTTGACCAATAAGATACTCTGTTCTTTAAAAATATGCCAATGTCAGTTGAAAGTGCTTGAACATATATTTATCATCAATTTTTACATACTTGAGAACTAAATATTCATTACATTGTATAACAATAAAAACAAATAAATAAAAAAATTATTAAAGCAAACTTTGTCTACTTAAATGGAAAACTGCTATATATATATATATATATATATATATATATATATATATATACTCAACATTCCCACCACCTGAAGAAGGCCGAAGCATACAACGACAGAAACGTTGTAATAAATATGGAGACAAAGATGAGGATAATAGTCCGAATAATGAACAAAAAAAATGTATAAATTCACTTTCATCATATATTTAGGTTTTATTCTAATTCAAATAACTTTTTAAAACAATAAACATTTGCCAGGTGTGAAGGTAGTGATGTCAATGGAAAAACAATCCTTTTGACACTGCATGTTTTGCAGACATGATGGGCCAAGTTTGCTTTAAATTTCTTATTTGACAACAAAAGTTCTTCGAATATCTTTTTTTAAGTGAAACCAGCTTCTGTTAGTCTCCTCGTGATGGGTCTTTTGGAAACTAGTTTATTGTTAGTAGTTCTGAACTCTTAAAACAATTATTTCTAACACTGCATATTTTAGTCATCTATGCTTGTGTTAACTCTAGTCCTGCTGGATCCCTTAAATATCTGTCATCTATAACTACAGAATGAACTCTTCCTAACACTATGTATACTATGCCTCTCATCAGAGAGGGACAAATCGAGTCGAACCGATAGTAGTTCACTGCAAACCAGACTGACAGTCATACTAACACCTTCCACATCTTGTATTATTATTTTGTGTAATATACCTTTGTTATTTCTACTCTTGTGTTCATGTTGTTCTTCCTTGGTCCTAACCTGGACCATAACAATATCAAACACTGAAACTCATAATGTCTTAGTTAAATACATACCATTATAGGATGGTTACTATTTCACAGTAAACTGTGTTTTCTAAGAAGATTTCTACTAACAACTTAAAAAGGCCATGTTCCTTCAGGACACAGGCAACTATGACTTGCAACAGATTTTTCAAATGAGAATTGATTGCTTGGTTCATCTTTACAGGTTATTTAAAGCCAAAAAACGTTTTTAGACTGTAAGAATATTTTTTGAGATAATAATGGTTTAGTGATACAAGTCTTACTAATTAACACATAGTTAGGGGAGTTAATTAACACATAGTTAAGGTGTTTAGTCCCAGGACTAAACACCTTAATTCAACTTAATTTTAATCATTATTTGGATGGCTTTGGCTCTCATTTTTGAAACATGAGAACTCTTATGTAGCAAAGGAATCATATTTTTAAACAAAAAAATATTATAATATAAGCTCTATTTCTGTATAGAGCACTGTCTTCTTAAAAATAAAAACAAAAATACTAAGGAACTCCAGATCATGCACCCAAAATGTTCTTTTCTATTTTCTGCATACCTGCACACTTATATATATATATATATATATAGATATATATATATATATATTGCTTTAATGAAAATGTAGTTTGTACTATTTACTGTGTTTATGATTTATTTAATTTCAATTATATCTAATATTGCTCATTTAAAAGTATGTTAGAAATGTAAAAAATATATCTACCGATATTTGATGGTATATATAAACACCCCCTTGTCTTGAAAAAATGATTAAAAAAATGTATCCTGGGTCTTATATGTGAAATTTTAGAGACACTTGAAGAAAGAAGCTGTGAGGAATTTAAAATTCACAGGAGACAGATTGAAGGCAAGAGTATCAGAGGGAAATATCAAGCAATCTGCCTCATGAACTTATTTAAATGGATGGCAAAACAGGGGACTCAAAGGGATGATAAGAAGACAAATATTGTTAAGAGTAAAAAGAGAGAGGAAGTTATTCTGAAGAAACACAGCTCAGAAGAAAAAGAACTACATTATTAAACAGATTTAATGTGGATTGAGAATGGTATGTCCACTTAGTTCCATCCATATAAGTTCATTCCAAATAGAGTTAAGCTAGATGAGATTCAGGACTATTCTACTGAAAATACATCAACTTTCATGTGAAGTTTGGTCAAGTTTTAATCATAACAGATCCAGAAAACCACAGATCAAAGTAATAAAAGAAACAATTATATTCATCAACACTTGGAGGAATATCTTAGTGATACAGTACTAACTCACCTACTAGCCAACATTACATTATTGTCAGTATGAAGCATTGGTTAATGGACGTCTACTATAACATTTCAAAGCAGTTAAATGTTTTTTCTCTAACAGTCACACTTGTAAAATCTGGAATACTTCCAGAGTATAAATATGGCTAATAATAATTTTTTCTTCTTTTTTTTTTTTTATATTAGATTTAGTGAAAAAAACCCAAATAGCCACATCTGAAAAAATCTTTTTTTTATTTTTTTATATTTGTTTTTTTTATAGCTTATCGACTTTAGAAATTTTTTTTAGATTGTAAGAATTTTTTTGAGATAATAGTAATTTACTGGTACAAGTCATACGAATTAACCCATAGCGAGAAGGGGACAAGGGGTGGTGGATTTATACTTTTCCCAAGAGTATTTGTGCATAAGTGAATATAATGAACCCAGCTGGAATTGGAACTTGGCTTTCTGAGTTCCAATTCCAAGCCATTATCCATGACATCACCTACAAATCCAAGCTTACAGAACCTGGTATTCCAAAGTGGTCACCCATCTAGGTACTGACCAGGCTCGACATTTGCTTAACTTTCATATAGGAACCAATGTTTCAATGTGATATGGCCATAAGGAAGACCAGTAAATATTACAAAGATTTCTTCTCCATTGTTGTAATGCAGTCAGGACAGCCCAAGACACAGAAAGATGGTAAGCATTAGAAAATTACATGTCCTTACAAGTAAGTGTATTTATTGCTTACTGGTTACTCCAAGGATATAGTTTTAGTGCCAATATTGCTTTTGTTCAACTAATATCTAACACAGTCTGGAAATACTGTAATATAATGTTAATTGCTTTTTAATTAACACTTTGGGAATAAGGAATCATTAATCTTTTTTTTCCTGACTTAATTTTATGTTCTCTGCTTTGTTAACCTGTGATATCAGAGGGAAGATTTATTAAACAAGCACATCAAAATTGTTATTCACTTTAATGATTGCATTTACATAGGTGCGTCAATCTAATCTCCAGAATAATGATGAAAAAGCATTTATTTCACACAAGAAATATTGATTTTTAAACAATTTTCTTCTGTGTCAATGCGATATATTAATCACATAGAAGTGAACATTTATAGTGAAAATTTCATATCAACCTTCAGCTAATAATATTGTGCCAGACTATAGATTTATTGATTCACTATGTGGACAATGAGGTCAACACCGAGTGGCGACAGTCTGTTCCATGCTTGAACACAACCTTCATGATGGCATAAAGACTGCGTTCAAGCATGAAACAGACTGTTGACACTCAGTGTTGACCTTAGCCTCTACTCTTGTATTTACTCATTCTATCCCTGATGTTGAGAAATCTTACCCATAAATATAGAATATTTTAAAAACCTTATTTTTATCAAATATAATCTGAGTGACTTTATCAAGGTAAATGCATTGGCTAAGATAAATTTTCCTTTCATCATTTTTCCATATTGTCTTTTACAGATATAGTCTATCTGAAAATTTTTACACACACAAATTATATATATATATATATATATATGTATGTATATGTATGTATATGGTTAGGTAAATGAGATAACTAGATATTAGCAACCATATACACGTATGTTGGCATGTATACATTGGTAAGCAAATACATAATTATCAAATTTAGCCAAGAGGTGTAGACATAATAGTGCTCAATGTGATTAGACAGAGCTAAGAAATATATGTTAATAAATACACACATACCTATGTTTGATGTGCAACTCGAATTTTGTTGGTTACCCAATTCATCAGGCACAAGATATCGCTTATCACTTATTAACAATAAGCGATATCTCATGCCCAATGAATTGGGAAACTAACAAAATTTGGGTCGCACATCAAACATAGGAATATGTGTATTTTTATATATATATATATATGTTAAATACATTTTATATATATATATATATATATATATATATATATATATATATAAAATGGATTATGTCTGACAATTATTTTAATATATTTTTCATTTATAAGTTACTTTTTGATGTAATGGAATAACCTGTCACCCCCATGAGTGACTACATTAGAGGTAGCAACTAACTATAAGTATCTGTAAGTCAACAGAATACAGAGTCTATCTGGGATCTGTTGAGAACGACTCAGACTTACACGAGAACTACCAACCTTCCAATAATAACACTTACTACTGGATTGACTTGCAATGACCTGGTGCATGACTTTTACCTTTATTCTTATTGTATTGGTTTTTACAATAAACCTTTACTTATTTTATCCATCATCTTTGTCAAGTATATATTCCTATTAGCCCGGAATATAACATTTTTATAGATATAATTTATTTAAGTAAAGGCTCTATTTCATACTGGAAAATGTAATTAATACTGTTTAATTAAAAGACAGCATTTACTTAAAAAAATAAAAAATATATAAAAATATAATGTATAAGCAGAATATATATATATATATATATATATATATATATTTTATTTATATATTATATGCATGGTACTTATTAGAAAGCGCTCAATATCAGAGATAGAGCTAACATATCCAACCAAAATATATATATATATATATATATATATATATAATATATATCTCAGACAGAGATTGTTTAAAATTTGTTATATTTATGAGGAAGAGTGCTCATTATTGTAGATAGAGCATTTTTTGATATAGACAGTGTGGACATAGAAATCATAACTGCATGGTGACTGCCTGTTTAACATCTCAAGTGAAACTCAAACTCTACTCTCCAATTTCTAATTCCAAGACCTTATCTATTACACCCCACACACAAGCTTACAGCACCTGGTATTCTCAACCAGTCACCTATTTATGTTCTGACCAAGTTTGAAATTGTTTAAATTCAAAGAAGAATGAGATTCAATATGATATGACTGTAAACCATATAAAAAGTAATAGTGATGGTATTGGTTTAGATAAAGAGGGAGCAGGAAAAGGTATTGGCAACAAAAAGAGAAGAAACATACAAGAAAATGACAACAGTTTTAAAGACACAGGCATATGAAGAAAATATCACATAAGTTAAATGCATATTGTTTCTCTGAATAAAACTGAAGACAGCAAAATCTAATATATGAACTTGGTAATTATTTTACAAATATAGGCTAAGTAATTATTTCAAAGATTTTTCTTTTAATAATAATTTAACTAGCTTCATCTTGCAAAATATCTTCTCACTGATATCAAGTGATAAATGCTAAAATTAACTGTCAGTCAAAAAGTTGTTTAATCTGGTAAACATTTGGAAAAATCAACTTTCCTTCATTGTATATGTTTTTGACCTCAACATTGGAGTGCAGAACGAACACTTCTAATTGTCGATCAGATGAAAGGTTCTCAATGATACATAAAGGAAAGGTATTATTCACTAATTTTATTCATAGTAATATTAAAAGAAATGTTTTTTTTATGCATTTTTTTTAATTAGCAGATTTGTGCAATAGGAACTGCAACCAGAAATAATTGCTTTTTTCCACTTCTTTTATATTGTAATGATTTAATTACAAATATAAGCTAGGTAATTATTTTACTTTAAACATTTTTTAATAACAATTTAACTAGCTTCAACTTTCAAAATATCTTCTTATATAAGTGATAAATGCTAAAATTAACTGTCAGTTAAAAAGATGCTTAATTTTTTTATATATTTTTTTATTTAAATTGGGAGTTGAATACGCCAGCAACCTGTAATATCACTTTTTTCACTTGTTTTATATTGTATTTATTGAATTACAAATGTAAACTGGGTAACTGTTTTACAAATAAAAGCAATATGAGACAGAAAAGTAAATTTTCAATGTTTATAAGATAAAAACAAGCAGCACTTGTCTTTGATGCCAGAAAACACATTATCTTTTAAGCACCTGTAAAATTCACAATTCTACAATGATACAAATATCTAGATTAACTACTTGCAAATTTCATTAATCTAGATTTTTTTTTAATACCAAAACCCTTTAAGACATAGAAAATCATGGTGCTCCACAGACTCCTCGACTTTATCTGTAAATTACCAGGACTTCTTTGGAAAGACAGTGGAATAATTTTCTATTGTCTTCTACATGGTTTTGACTTCAGTTTTGACTTGACTGGCTGCCAGACAAAGCTACAGAGCCCAGTCTATCCTATTATTTAACATATAGTTGACAAGAGGAGAGATGGATTCAAGTTTTTCTCAAATGCATGAGTGCAAAAGTGACCACAGCAGACAAAACCAGAATTTGAACTTGGCTTGCCAATTCTAATCTTCAAATAAAGAGAAAACTTATTCTAAAGCAGGAAAAAAGAAATAGCATAATTCTTTTCATAAGCTACTTAGAACAATGTTAGCAATCTTTGTCCTTAATTGGAAATAGTAACAGATCTGATTTCATAATATTTCTCCAAGTTTATGGCCATAAAATCTGAAGAATAATTTAATAAATACATGTAAATTTCTCATGTAAATATTATTAAATCAACTCTGGATATATTTATACATATTTTTGATATATTTTATGAGTTATAAAAACAATCGTATCTGCAGACAGATTTATAAAAACATAGAAATGGCCTTCATTTGTTTTAGTCAGATAATTCCTCTGCTGGCACTTAGCAAACATTCTTGGGTATTAACAAATGAAATGAGGTGATTGCTACTGACCAAACCATTGTCTTTTTAAGACATTAGCAATTTCTCTTAATTTTGCACTTAATTCCAGCTGCTCTTAAAGTTATTATCACTGTTTCCAGCTGATGGTTGGTTTTATTCATTGTAAATGCTTTTTTATGCCAAGGTTAGGTAAGAGAAAAATAGGGAAGGTTACTAGTTACTGTTGAAATTATATATATTCCATGATCATCATTAACTTTTGTGTATCCTTCTCATTATCTTGTCAACCAACTAATATGGCTACTAGATTTGCCAAACAGAAATAAAGGACACACTATTCAAATATAACTATAAATGATTTCTAAATCACATACACATATGTAAATTGATATTAAATCATATTACTGCATACAACAGTTTTATATACTAAAAGAATAATTAGAAATAATTTGAATTTACATTTGAAGATGTTTCTTTTTCCTAAAATTTACAGAACCCCCTTTCAATATCTCAAATGATTTCCAATATTTGTGAGTGCATAAATATGTTCCAATCAATAATTTATTTTTTTTTTTAAATCATTTCACCCCAAGCAAGATGATATTGCCACTATGATACAAGGGGTTACTTCAAGTGAAAGTGAATGAGAAGACTTTAGGAAGGAAAAAGCACAATAAAAGAAAAGGGTTTAGAAATACAGAAGATTACAGTTGAAGTTGCATTTAAATTTTTGAAAATTGTAGGTGGAAGGGAAGCAAGAAATTGAAAGAGAGTACCACAGGTAAGACGTATAAGAAAAGAAACTATTAGATGAGAACTTATGATTACATCTAGCTAATTCAACAGTAAAGAAATGAGACCTAGTTGCCAATCTAGTAGGACGCTTAAATTCACATGGTTCAGGTACCAAGGAGTAGAGAAAAATTGTGCCTTCGACAAGAATTGAACCTGTATCCCTTTTTTTCCCCATCAGAAAATACATTTTTTGAGCCAAAGTGAGTCTCTACCAATTTGGTCATGGAGACCAGCTTAACAGGGCAAAGTTTGAATTACCTATCTAACAAAAGTACATTTATTGTTGGGACTTCTACAAATCTATATTTAGTAGCTTCAGTTCTGAAATGTAAACAACTAATTATTTGAAAGGATTTTTTATTCAACATTATTTCTTACAAAAAATGTTATTTTTAATGGGTATATTTATTTGAGTTACTATTCCTGATTTTTTTCATTATTAAACAGTGAAATTAATAAAAGAACCCAACAAAAATCTATTTGATACTGACATTGAAGGCCATCAAAGAATGTAGCATGTCATTTCTAGTTAGATGAAGTAATTTCTAGCAAATTGGGCTCAAATATTGGTAATACTGAAATTAGCTATTTTCATACAGGAAACATTTGACATTCACTGACGAAACAAGATTACTGCCAGGTGAAATTTTTCAAATCTTCCTTTTTTCTAAAAACAGTTTTTCAGAAAAATGGGAGTTTCCTTCCTAACTTTTTGTTTAAAATAGTGTGGAAGTCATTATTTTAGCTACTAGAATACTTTGTGATTCTGCAGTGTCAGTTTATAGGATCTGATGAAGGATTGCCTTCTTCAAGCTTTAAAGGAGTCATTGACTGGAAATCAATCATTACATTTGGTAAAAAGTACAAATATTTTCTGACCTCAAAAATAATAGAGCAAATCAAATAAAGTCATTTTTGATATCTGAGGTTAGTGGAGGTTATCTGAAATAGAATTAGCTGCTGGTTTTTATGATCTGTTAAGCAATTACATTGTAGGAGCTAAATGTGTGGGTAACTTGAACAGAAAATAAGATTTGTTGCACTGACCTCCAAGGTTATTTGTGATCATCAGAAGTTAATTTTGAATAAAATATCTCTTTTAACAAAAAGAACTTAAAGGGGTAAAAAAAAATCTTGATTTTTTTTTTTAGTTTGCCTGTAACATGTGGAACCTTGAAAATGTTTTCAAACAAAAATTCTAAAATTTTCATGATTAAAGGTGCTTCCCAATGTCTTTGGGATGTCCATCATGCTTCTCATAAATCTCAAACCTTGTGAAGATGTGCAATGTAACTTGTAGCTGTTAAGTAGATTCTCTCACAAGTCATCAGGATATTTTATCAAAGTTGGTCTAAGGTCATAAAAGGCCAAGAAAATACTTTGGTGATTGAATAAGGGTGTCAATTACATGAATATAAGATTTTGTTAGAAAAATTCTGGACACTTCTGTATCAATCTTCTATGCAACAAATGAGAAAAAAAATGGATAATCTTTAAAGTATTATGATAGTATTCAGAGAAACTACTCATAAATTTATCTTTGTAATAAAGTTAAATAATACTTTTGTTTCTGGAACAATATCTATAGTACCTGAATAGTATATATAAAGATATAAAAAGAATATATATTTTACACCATTTGCTCTATATCACCCAGGAATATATTCCAAGACTTCAATGGATGCCTGAAACCACAGATAGTACTGAACCTTATGCAAAAAAGGTATTTTTATTTACACTATTTATATTTGGACTATTGTTCTCAACTTTTTGTTTGTTGATCAGTATGGACATGATGTGATAGATCAATGGATAAAGACAACAATGATAAAGACACTAGTCCAAGTATAAATAATATAATGATAACTCTTCATCCCAGAAATTCAGACAAAAAGGTATTTTTGCTTTTATATAAATTCCTGCTTAAATTAATCTTCACCAATGTTTAATTGGCTGGCAATAAATTTCAGATATTTTTCTCCTCACAAGTTCTATGTCTGTGATTATATTTTTTACTCTCTTGAGAGAAGACAGTCTAACATGTTTTCCACTTCACTGATGATAACCAAACAAGTCATCAGCTAAACCACCAATTCAAGGCTGATAACTATTCCTCTTCTTGTCACTTGGGACTGAATAATATAATGCTAGGTGTTTCTACTTTGTAGCAAAGATTCGTTATGTTCAGTATTTGAAAAATTTAAATGAGTGGGCTACTTTCTTTACAAATAAATTTTCTTGTTTGTTGATTCTTGTGTTAATTCACCTTTATTTAACATCTCTAATTAATTTAGCTAGGAAAGTTGTTTCATTGTGTCATGCTAGACAATGTTCCTTACCAGAATCTATCTTACATATTTATAAATCTACCAGTTGCCCATTGGATACTGCTACTGTATCAAGTCTGATGTTTCTGCTATGTATTGTAGAAATTCTTGATAAAATACAAAACAAGCTGCTGCAAGGTTATTGATCCTGACCTGGTATCTTGGCTTTAGTTACTTTCCCAACACTATCATGTAGCTTCCCTGTACCTTTTCTATAAATATTTTCACTGTAATTGCTCTGGTGAACTTTCCTCTTTGGTAACTTGACTTTACAAACTTAAGCACAGTACTAGAGTGGCAGCAAGGTTTCATCATTTTACAGTTGAAATGGCTAGATGTAAATCTAAGTTCTATGCTAACAGTTTCTTCTCACACACTTCTCATTTGCAAAACTCTGTTCCAGCTACTGTTTTCCAAATTTGATCTTCAAAAATTTAAATACAATGTCAATCATTGTATTGTTTTCTTAATTTTTGTTCTTATATCTCTTGCCTTAATAAAGTTTTCTTTTTCTCACATTTTCTCATACTCAGTAACTCCTTGTGTCTTAGTGGCTTTATTGCCTTCCTTGGGGGAAAATGATTAAAAAAAAATCTCACTAACTATAACAGTTTTGATGTTAAGTCCCTTATCCAGGATTTGAGTGGAAGAATATACTGCATCATACAAAGAAAAATTATTAGTATAGCAGATTATTGTCACATATTAATTTTCAAAATCAAGAAGTTTGAGTGTAAATTTTGTCTAGAAAATAGCTACTTCTACAAGGTCAACTGTGATTAACACTTCAGCTACCCAAGTGCTTTTGATGTTGCTTCTAATGCATTTGGACTGCCACAGCACAGATCTGTACTCACTGTTTTTATTAAGCAAAAATGATGTATATCCTCCTTGTAATCTTCCATTCAGTAGGTTAGTAAATGATGTATCACTGTAAGCAACAATCTTTACATTTTCAAGGTTATTCAAATCAGGAATGACTGAAAATTTTTATCTTTTAGTTATCTTAATAACTTTATCGACTGGCTTGATGTAGACAACTTTTTCACTTATTGCTCAGATCTAGTTTGTGTTACCAATCAGTTTAAGCTAACCAATGAATTGCCTGACTTTTCTAACCTCATCTTGTAATATTTTATCTTGAACATTTTGGTTAATTTCCAATAGGAGGCACACATCCTGCCCAATTATTACACTGTCCCCAATTTTCTTTACATTTATGTCAATGAACTGATTCTTCTGCTTTAACTTTGAAAACATAATAAAGCATATCCCTAACAGTTGTATGGAAAAACAAATCCAGCAAAATAAAAATATATAATATGCTAATGTTAGGCATTTCCTTATAAGGAAACATTCAGTATTCATTGACTGAGAAGCCAGTGCCACTTTCAGTTGAAATTTATAAAATCTATTTCTTAAAACAATTTTTCAAAAAAATAGGTTTCTCAAGCCCACTAGCTGTTATTGCTCTTTCCAGTATTGATGGAGGTTTCCTTTCTAACCTTTTGTTTGAAGTAGTGAGGCATGTCAACATCTGGATAATATAATTTTCTCTTCAATTTATATGTGCTATCCATTCTTGTTGGGTTTTTTTAATTTTTTTTGAAAGTCCTCAAATGAAGTTTATTCTGTTATTTTGATACAGTTCTTTGTGATTCTCTAGCTACCATCTACAATGTTCAAAGGAGGATTGTCCTTGCTGAGACCTAGAGGTTTCATTCGCTTAAAGCCATTTTTAACCATTGATCTGAGAAAGTGGTTGTATACAGTTGAGAGTTTAGATATTTCTCTATGAGTTTGGCTCTATGCATGGCATCCATATGAAAATATTGATCTGACAAGGCTATTTAAGAACATGACTTGATGGGTAGTGATAATCCCTATACTAACAGCTTTCCAAGTGACCTTATGTTGCATTAACCTCTTAAAGATGACACAGGTGAACTGAAATGTCATCTCTTGTAGAGAAGCAGATTTAATGTCCATCCATTTAAAAATTTAGGAATTTGAAGGCACTGAGAAAACCTTCTGTGGAACATGGAATGGAATCACTTCTAATGTTGCCTGTTTAAATATCTTTAAAGCCTTTGGCTAGGATTGAGTCAAATTAGCCTCAGGTATTGGACAATCAGTGTGGACAATTTTGGGTGGCCTGTTCTTATGAAAAGAGAAACTCAGACAGCCTTGGAAGAATGTGATGAGAAACACAATAAGTGAATATCCTGGAGCTCAAAGCAACATTGGATAAATACGACAACTGAATACAACAAAACCTGTTAGAATAATACATAATACCTTTGGCTACTAGTCTTACTTAAATAACTGTTTTTCCTTAGATTCTCTGTTTGCACAAAACCATTTCATTTATATATATTCTTGGTTTACTATTATAAGGAAATTGTTCATATATTTTTTTTAATCCAGTTCTGTCATTCCTTTTTTCTTTACCTCATCTAACTCACAATCTCTATATACTAACATCACATTTTTACTATTAGATATCTGCTCTCTGCCATTCTAAGACTTAATGTTTCAGAACCACTACTTTGTGGAACAAACTCCCAAGAGGAAGATTTCCAGATCAATACAATATTATCTTCTTCAAGTCTAAGGTTAACCATTACCATTTCCAATTTCCTCACAAACTGTATTTCTTAACCCCTACTCTTACTGCTCATACAACAACTTCATACAGTAATTTTCTACCTTGAGTAGCTCTTGAACCTTATATAGGGTGACCATTAGTAAAAACAAAAAATGACCACATTCATCATAAATTTATTCATTCTTTTTACTTTACCTGCTGTGCTTATAGCATTAATTTTTCTCCTTCATTATAATTTGAAAGTTTGCAATTTATTACTTGTCCAGGTTTAGGAAGTACGACTACTCTTGCAGGAACTGAAATAATAGGTGGTCTACTATGTTACTTTTTTTCATCAGATTATATGTTTCAATATCACCTTTTAGCAATCTTTAACTTTTGTACCTATAAAAACATGGAATGTCAAAAGGACTGTTTTTCCCTTGACACCACTATTATTTTAACTACCTTCACTCCTTAGCAATGTTTATTGTTTAAAAAAATAATAAGAAGAATTGTAATAAAGCCTAAACATATGATGAAAGTGAATTTATGCATTTTTTTGTTCTGAGAATTTACAACAAAAATATTAAACCTTATTAGATTGTTCATTTACAAAAATAATTTTATATTTACAACATTCTAAAAATTAATGCAAATGTATTAAAACTAAAGCAATATTTATCATTTACCAATTTATCAAGAAATAAATATAAAAAACAATTTTTTATTCATAAATATTGACTAAACTATTAAAATATGTGAACCAACTATAAAGAAATCCTTATTATTTGCCATTAAAGTCTGAATCAATTGGCAATTAGCCAATGTTTTACCAAATATTCCAATGAACAATATAATAAATAATTAATGTAAATAAACTTATAAATAAATAAATACAGTTTATTATTTTTGTTATCAATTTTCAAGAAGAAAGAAAATGTATAAATTCACTTTTATATGGTTAGGTTTTATTAAAATTATAATCATTGCATTTTAAAACAATAAACATTGCCGAGGAATGAAGATAGTTAAAATAATAGCAGTGTCAAGGGAAAAACCATCCTTTTGATACACTGTTTTTTGCAGGCACGAATTTTAAAGATTTTAATACAGTTCATTGTTTCCTTACTTTTTGTTGAGTTTTCAAATTAATAGGCATTGCAGAAGGAATATGAAACTTTTGCTCCATAGATTCTGGATTACATAATCTCCAAGTCTAACTGGAAACATCAACAGATGGTAAGGATGCACTCTGAACAACCAAGAGTGTGAGACTCACCTTTGCAAGGAGATTTCCAACTAGCATCCAGTTGGCTGACAATAATAAACAGGGTTGTAACTCAATACATTTCCTTCTTGAATAGTCACAATATGCTGGATATTTATTGAGCACAATATCCACACTGGAATCCTCAGCCAATCAGAACGTACAGAATAGGCTGGCCCAGGTAACGGAATGAAATCTCCCAGGCTGTTATATAAACCACCTACCAATTTGCCCAGCAGATTGACTTCTCAACTTCTATTACAGTTAAGTACTGTCTGTCGCTATTACCAAACTCTACACACTCTTACAGATATCTTTAATCTTCTTTGATAAATGCCTATTCTTTTCCAGTAACTAGACCTGTCCATTTATTATTCATTTTTTTTGGATAATACCATATCACCTGTTTTATAAAACTGTTATAGT
Source organism: Acanthosepion pharaonis (assembly GCA_903632075.3). Classification (NCBI taxonomy): domain Eukaryota; kingdom Metazoa; phylum Mollusca; class Cephalopoda; order Sepiida; family Sepiidae; genus Acanthosepion; species Acanthosepion pharaonis. The sequence continues at coordinate 440,493 of CAHIKZ030000158.1, forward strand.
CTTAATTGGGAATGAAATGTACATCTCAACTTTTCAGACAATCCCAATTCAAAAAAAAAAAATTTCTATTAAATGCATTGTATTCAATCAGTTACTGTTTAAGATCATCAGGTATCCTAAATAGATGACCTTATGCCAGACAAAGCAAAACTTTGTTGATGAAAAAGGAATGTCAAGAATAAAACTTGGAAGGAATCAAAGTGACAGGATTTATTTCCAAAAAGAAAAAAAATGATCAGTAGCAAAAAATACAAGTATTGACTGCCCTTTGAAGAAACTAAATGCTGTTTAAAGAAATAAATAAAAAATGCAGTCAAATACAAAATAATAAAAGATAGTTTCTAAATACCAACAGCTCTTTTTAAAAAAAAAAAATGCAGTCATTCAACTGAAACTGTTTTTTTTTCCCTCTTCTTCTGATACTCAAATCTAATTTGGTTTTCTTGAAGAGCAACAAGTAAAGATAAATTGGTTGGTTTCTTTCTGGAATTTCTTGGAAGTAAGCTGTTTAGTCATATCTGTGTCAATTGTACTTTTGCTATAATTAGAAGATAGCTAGCCTGGTCAGAGAGAGCCTACTGTGTATATAGAGAGAGAAATTAAAGAACAGACAGAAAGAGTGATGTGCAGAAAAGTTACACTATCTTTTTTCCTTTTTTTTCCTGCTTGTTTCTCTTTCTCAAAACTATTATCATGATCTGATAGATAAGTCATTGAAGAACAGAGATGCTGGAAAGATCCTCCCACTATTTCTATACCGAAGCCATTGACATTTTTCTCCTCTCCCCCTCTCCCTCATTTTGGTACATTACTGAAGCTATTCACGTTTAGGTTCATGCATGATAGACTACTCAGGCATTCTTCTTTGGAAGTTCCAATTTGACTGCTTTCTTGCCTTCCCCTTCTCAACAAACCTTACCATGATCCCTTTTACCGCCCACACTCCGGATGTTACTAGCATTAAAATAAATCTCCTATGCATCTATTCTTATAGCCCCATTGAATTTTCCCTTCCTTTTTTTCTCACTGTAACTTTTCTTAGTGTTTTCCAATTTCTTTAAGGCTCTTTCTGCTACAGAATGACTCTAGATGTGGAGCTCAAAACCAATGTTGCTATGTTGATATTGTTTTCTTACTAATAGGGATTGGTAAAATGCAAACAGAAGAAAAAAAATTCAAGTATTTGGCTGTTATTTTTCAAGAAAGAATCAATATTACCTTGATATCTATGAAAACAATCTCTTTCTTTCATTCTAATGTCTGCTTCAAATCTATACTCCTAATGTGTGTCCTTTTCTATGCTAATATAAGCCCACACCTGAAGTGGCTCTTGGGCCTTGAATTGGGTGAACATTAGTGAAAAAAAAATCTTCATAAATTACCAAGAAAGATAACTCTTAATATATGTGTGAAAAATAAATTGTCAAAGATCTATAATTTGATTGTTTAAATTTTTAGTGATATTGGCAGAGGTTTTTCTTGAGCATTTTGTATTATTTTATGCATGCACTTAGCACAACAGTATATTTCTTTCTCAAGAATATTATTTGTAGAGCACATACTTCAAAGTCAATTTATTTTCATAACAAGCTTTCAGGGACAGAATAGATGCTATCAAAATAAACTTCGGTGGTGGACTGGACATGTGAGTAATGAGGAAGTTTTATGGAAAATGGAAACAAAAAGGACCAGAAAGAGTTGAAATTTCTAGTGCATATAATGAGGAAAGAGAGCTTTGAAAATTTGATACTCATAGGATATATTGAAGATAATAGGGACAGAGAAAAGGAGTGAATAACCTAGCTAATGAGCTTATGGAAATGGTTGGCAGAACACAGAGTAGGAGGTATAGACAACCCTTACTAAGAGCTACAAAGGACAGGTAGTTGTGGAGAGCATTGATAGCACATAGAAAAAGAAGAGAGTCATTTTTAAATCTCCATGAACATAAGGTAAACCACTGTCAAATATCTCATTAACATTAATAAAAGCAGCCATTTGATAACTT
>CAHIKZ030000158.1:450000-605000 GCA_903632075.3 Acanthosepion pharaonis
TATATATATATATATATATATTCATGAATCATTCATACAAAAAACAAATATAGAGGTTAATGATTTAAATGGCGAGAATACATCCTCGCAAACAATATAAATAAGATACATCAACCCCGAACATGTATATGAATGATCCCTGTTCATTTATTTATATTGTTTACGAAGATGTATTCTCGCCATTTAAATCATTAACCTCTATATTTGTTTTTTGTATGAATGATTCATGAATTTATAAATTATAATTTGCACCTTTAATTGAAATTAATATATATATATATATATATTAAAAACTTGAGTTTTGTTCTTACATAGCCTTGTCAGATTGAGACTTTCATATAAGTGTCATGCATAGTGGCAAACTCATTTAGAAATATCTAAACTGTCAGATGTATGCAACCACATTATCAGATCAATGGTTAAATGTAGCTTTGGATTAATGAAGCCTGTAGGTCTTAGCAAGGACCATCCTTTGAATATCATAGACTTGCACTATAGAATCACAAATAACAAACTTTGCAGAAACCACATCATTTGAGGACTTTTAGTAGGAGCAACAATTATATATATATATATATATATATATATATGTATGTATGTGCAGAACTTAGTGGGGGGAAAGTGCACAATATCAGTGATAGAGTTAACATAATAAGTTGTACAAATATGAGTTTGTGACCCTGGGTTTCCTGCTTTGGCCATCATAAGACAAACTGGTCTTTTTTCTATTGGATCTATTTAAACTTGTTTGACTAAATTTGGTGGCAGGAGGGGTAATCTACTTATGTGTTTGTTTGGGGTGTTAGCATCGTACATATATACACATACATACAGGTGTATGCATTTTAGTATGTATGGGCAAACACATGGATATATATCTGCACCTAGCCTCGAATTGCTTATCTGGATGTTGGTGTGAACTAAAATGCATGCACCTGTATGTATGTGTTTATGCGTACAATGGTGCCATCCCAAACAAACACATAATTAGATTCCCCCTCTTGCCACCAAATAGAGTCAAACAAGCATAAATAAATCTAATTTAAAAAAATAAACCAGTTTTTCTGATGATCACAAAAGCATGAAACCCTGGGTTACAAACTCATATCCATACAAATTATTATTATTATTATATATATATATATATATATAAATTATAACATAAATATGTTATAAAATCACTACAAAAATAGTAATTTTGTTTCAACACCTCTGGTGTCTTATCAAGTGATGATGTTGAATGTAGATTGTAGAATAAAGGTTTAATAATAATAATAAACCTGAATATTAATAATAAAGACTGAGTATTATAATGTGAAAGTTTAACATCAAACTTCCCAGCAATCAAGTAACTAATTTAAACTTATATATATATATATATATATAAAGAGAGTGAGAGAGATAATACAAGTAAAAAATATATGAAAATTATAAGAATTTAAAATATTTTTCAGGCTAGCAGAACTTCTACCAAAATGTGCTAAATAAATAACTAGAACTTTAATATTCAATTTACAATCACTTATGTGAATGAGAGTTTCACATTGAAACACTCATCATGGCCATATGTTCCATTAATCTGTTGAATACCTTAAATTTTTGTTGATTTATTGAATATATATATATATATATATATATATATATATATATATTTAATCAATTCATCAAGTTGAAGCAAGATATGATCACTTAATGGACAAAGGTATCTGAGTGCCTCACATGAAAGGCTTGAACAAATAAGACTGCAATCTAAGAACCATAAGAGTAAAAAGAACTGATTAATTAAATGGTTCATTTTGCTCAGGAAGTAAATTTTGTCTAAATTCAGATAAATATTTTATTTGTAGAGATTATTAAAATGATTAAGGGAAGTAATTACTGATAAATTTTCTTACTTAAATTGATTTACCTCACTTCCCACTACAGATGAAACAGAAAATATATTAAAAAATACACTGATAATTATTACATTGTACGTATATCAAATGAAAATAACATTGAATGATTCAACTAAGCCCATGTGCAAACAAGTCCCTGAAACATACAGAATTACAAAAATATAGCATTAGAGAGAATGATATAATTATAGGATAATATATTGATTTAAAACTCATTCTCTTCACCAAATTTATTTTACTTGCCTCTTATCAGTATAACAGCATAATTTTAATTTCTATAAAATTCAGACTTTTGTAACAGCATTTCATAAATATAACTAATTAATAATGGAAACTGAAATGAGCTCCAAGCAAGACTCAAACTCAATTTGTATGAGACAGTGATAGGATCACAGCATATAAAATTCAGTTGTTCTTGTTCAAGGAGGCCAAGAAGTTTGAAAGCTAACTTTATGCAAGCCTATCGTTGCGCACATGAACTGTCTATTTTCTCTACAATGAATAGTTTCTATCATGACTACATACCAACCAAAAAGAAAAGTGATGTTCTAGACAGGAGCATTTTATTATCTTCAACCTTACTTATTTGCTTACCTACACACACACACTGGGTAGTGTAGTCATGCACAGCAAATGGAAAGATTGTTTCCTGCTTGTGAAGAATTCTAATGGATCCAATCATTACAGCATAAAGAAGATGAAAGATCAATCAAGAGAAATTGAAAAAGGAAAAATGCTTCTAGTGGAGATTTTCAGCCTTGCATTGACAGACATATTCTTAAGTAATGCAAACTTTAGAGATATACAAATAAAATGAATGTAAAAGACTTTCAGTAAGAAAGGCTTGACTATAAGTAGCAACTTGTTAAAAATACAGCTTTTAAGATAGCAATATTTCTGCTCACAGAATAAGGTGTCCCATCTTGGATTAGCAACAATGTAGCCGAGTAAAGACTTCATATTTAAGATGTCAATTACCGTGAGTCTATTGATAATATTATCCTAGTCTAAGAATTACGCATTGTGCATAAATTGTATCGTTTGAGCCATGGAGTCAATTGTAGACTCAAAGTAAATGGAATCATTTGAGATTTTGATCCTGCTGTATAGGGGATAACAATTGAATCATTTGACCTAATGTAGTTGATCTCACTGGAGACATCTTAGTTGTTGTGTTGCTGAAGACTGATCAGTGAGATTAACTGTTATGTGTCTGTAAATAATATCATTTGAGTCACTTATTAGTCTAAAGATAGAAGAGACAACTGAATATTAGCTTCAACTAATGTATACATACAGAACCTACAATCATTATATAGAGTTTATATGATGATGATGATCATTCTATAAAAGTTTTATTTAAACATATCATTTACTAATCAAACTGAAATATGTCTGTATATTTGATCTGTGATTTTTATTAGAATATAAAAATATCATTTGAACTCAGTTACATGTCTCAGAAAATAGACATTTTAATCCTAAGATCAGCTGCAATAAATATATCAGAAAATGATATTATTTCAAGTATAAGATCAGTTGCATAATAAAATGATAATTTGAGGCATCTGGTCAAGTCCATTTGAAAATGTTTTACTTTTAATTTCATCCTTTGTCTCTTAATAGTTTCAACTCAAGTCATGAGGTTAACTTCAGTGTAGATGTAGATGGCATTAGTTGAGTTCAGAAACCAAATAAGTTTTCTACCCTTCTTATTTTTCTTTTGCGGTTATAACTGGCTCCATTCCAAAAGACTTTTCCCAAAGTTGCCTCACACAAGCAACCTGACTGATATGCATGAAAAAATCCTTAGCCAATAGTAAAATGCCCTGAAGCACAAAGTGCTGTCATTACCTTCAAATCATGCATATGTGATCAAGCATTCTTTCCATGATAGCTCTCAATTCCCTCACTAACTATATGCTTAAATCTAATTTTCATCTCTCCTTTTTCTTTCTGGAGCAGCATATCATCTGATTTAAGATATTTTCTTTATGTCTCTATAGACATTTGCACTTATGTGCATATTTGCATTTATATAAAATTTCAGATAAATGGTATCACAGAATTGATAGGTCAGGTATAGAATTAGATCACTGAACTGAAAGCTACAGCCTTTTAGGCCAGATCAACAACACTCAGTTGGTGGTACTTATTTCTAGATATTCATTTAAGAGAAGGAAAACTTAAACATTTCCATTTTTATTAAAAATACTTATTAAACAGGGATAGCAGTATCTGAAATTCCTTACTGGAAGTTAAGATTCTTGTATTATTTCAAACTATTGTTGATATAGGTGTTGTTAACACTTTGACAAGTACACTCTGGTCATCATTTGGTGTCTATTGATTGATTGGTTGATATGGGGTATCTATTGATTACTGAGATGTCAATTATTGTTCCCTTATTCACTACCAAGGATGGAACTCATGACCACTAGATGAGAGTAACACATGCTTAACGAACTCCAATTGCCATGACGCCACTGTGTCGAAGAACATTAGTGGTGTGTTTTTGGAGCCTTTTGTATTCAACGTCAGATAATTTTGACATTTTGTCATGATGGAAGGTCTTTTCATAATTTAGCATTTCATTTCAGAGATGAGTAATTGTCAATATACTTGTAGAGGGGGCTTATTTTCTATGAAGCTGGAAAAAATAGAATGGCTTACTTGAAACAGAAATCATGATTTTGAAATAGACATTTTTTTTCTTACAATCAGATTTGGCAACTGCTATTTTAATTTCCTAACTCACTCATCCAACAGACATCAAAGAATAAAGTTGGTAATGTTTTAATACATCCTCCTTAACTACTTTCTCCATACAGTTTATGATATTTAGGGAACTAAGTTTTAAGAAGTTGGCTTGATTTAATAAAAAAAAAAAGCTGGTGGTAGTGGGGGGGGGACAAAAAAATTTTGTCTTATTTTTTTTATCCTTTCTTTTTCCTATCACACATAGTGATAGAGTGAGAGCAATTGGTCATTTCAGAAAGTCAAATTTTACAAATTAAACTTTTTAAAAAAATGTTCTTTAATAATTTCAATAAAGTGACCAAATGATAATGTAGCTTCATGTTGCTAATTTTCTGTAGGTTTTGCCACTTTCACTTAATTTTTATTTAGGACTGTAGAATTCTTTGCAAGGGTTGTCTCAGAAACTCATCTAGTTAGATTAAGGGCTGAAGTATGAAATATGAAAGCCTATAGAGCTGGAACAACTTATCCAATGAATGGATATTCCATCTAGTAAAACTGTTCATTTTCCATTTATTTGTTTTAATAACTTTTATGTATTGTTACACCTTCTCACTAAGTATTATAATGAAGCAAAAACAGAAATCTATACTGAAAAGAAAAAGAAAAACGAAATGCCCAAAATCCTGAAATAAAATTAAGGAAAATTTGAAACAGAAATTTGGTCTCTCTATACTTGTATTATTTCGAACTACTTATCTTGGTTGATATAGATGTTATTATAAAAACAGGAAGTTAAGAGTTAAATAAAATGAAAGTTTGAAGAATATGAAAATCCTCAAATAGGTAAAATTTAAATTTGGGGATTTACTCTATGCTGAAATATATAAGTGGGTCAAAGGCAGCTTTCAAGAATCTGGAAATTCTGAAAAAAGTCAAAATTCAAGAACTGTGGTTGACAATATGCTAACTTACGTGAATGTATGAAATGAAGTAAATTTTTAAGAATCTGAAAATTCTCAAAACAGCTATATCAGTGGTTCTCAAAACTTTTTCTTCCTCTTACCCACCCCTTAGCTCCTAGTCATCATTCCTAGCACACCCTTCCACACCCATAGGAAGGCTCTTCTCGCTAACTATTATATATACTGCAAATTCAAAATGACAACAAATATTACACTGTAAAACACACATGCATTTCACGTTTTCTTAGAAGCCATTAGATAAGATGTTGCCAGATAAATATCCACGGCTATAGTGCCATATCTATAAACCTAAAGCATTGGCCCCTGCAGATGTCGGTTGTCTGATCTGGTTCATGTGTGGTGTTTCCCTGTCCAGATAATGTCAGCTAGGTACAGACAAACATTCCATTCAGACTAACTGCAGATAATAAAATAAAACCATGCGTCCATGCATCCCATTATTCTATGTAAATTGAACATGTTCCTTAAATGTAAATTACTTAGATTTTATCATGTAGATTTTGTAAAAAAAAAAAAAAAAAAAAAAAAAAATATTTCTTGGTTTTAATGCTACCCTTCTGTCTCCACCACCCTTTCCTAACTGCTCTCTAAATTTTTCCACTGGGGTGGTGTAATTTAAACAATGAGTCAATATGGAGAAGCATTTTTTTTGTTAGTCTGTTTTGTATTGCTATTACAATTATTATTATTATAAAGCACTTGGTAATAAAATATAAAACATAGTTTTTAAGATTTTTTAATATATTCAGTGCCTTTAATGTTAACTTTGCTTATGCAAAAAAAATTAAACAAGTCAAAACTGCAATTATTCTTTTATGATGAAATACACAATTTACCTGAAAGTCATGAGGTTATGGAAAACCAGAGAAAATATTTAATGAATAAATAAAGATGAATTTATGAACTTATGAAGAAAAGATTTAGTTTTTGAATTCTGGAAATATTTGCATTAACCCAATAGTTTAAGTGGATGCTGAATTTTCTCGACCAAATTTATAAGATATGATGACAGAAGGTTTTTCAGTATAATTCTACTAATTTATGAAAAAAAGAAAAATAAATAAGTTTAGGTGAACAAGAAAACCAGTATGCAAATGAAGACAGAAATGGTTCCAATTCTTAGACATTGATCTAAGAACTGCTTTTTTTTTTCTTGAGAATTTCCTTTTTTCTCACAATTACTTTCAACCTACTGCATTTTTCCAAAAATAACAAGATGGTTACCTGTTTATGTCTGTACAATTATTAAAGAAAAAGGAAATAACTGCAAAATAATCTTTAAAAAATAAAAGGAAAGTAAGTTTATGTTTAAAAATAAGGAATCTAGATGTGATTGGTTGGTTTGAAAGAAATAAAATCATTCTGTTTATGATAAAACTTGAAGGAAAATTGTTTGATGTAATATGAAATGTGTGAGTCTGATGCAGGTGTGTAGCAAGAAGGAATGTTTGATTACGTTATTAATAACAAAAAATATTCAGTTGCAAAAACAAAACAATTGCTTATCAAAACAAAGACAACAGGAAGCCGAATCATTATATATATATATATATATATATATATATATATATATATATATAAATAAATTAAATTTTTTTTTCTTGTATGGGAATAACATTTTGCAAATGTGGCTGTTGTTGATATATAAAATAGCCAAAATTTATATTGTGCCCAAACTTCTGACTTACATGAGCCATCATCAGGAGTGTGTGAAACATAAATCAAGTGCATTCTCTCTCACATATATATGTTTACTACTTTAAACAATATTATAGTGGTTACTCATATTTGAAATAGAAGCCCCATTTTTATTTTAAACTGTTTATGTTTATGATCGTGGGTATTCGAGAAAAATTAATAAAGAAATTGTGTGCTCTTCAGCATGGATTGAAACTATACGTTCCCCTTTGTAGGAGAAATCTGTTTGATCTGGCATGCTTTAACACTTGGCTACAGAGAGCATCACAGTTCAGCAAGGTTTTGTTTCCTTTTTAAGGACAGCACACTTGACATTAGGAAGAAGCAGTTGAAATTTATGGGATACAGAATGAGAAAGGAGGGCTTGGAGAATCTGATACTCACAGGGTGTATAGAGGGAAAGAGAGACAAGGGAAAGCAACACATGACATACCTAGTGGGCTTAAGCAAGTGGATAACAGAAGTAGCAAAAGGACAAAACATATTGAGAAATGATAAAAATGTCGGATTAAAAATGAAAATCAATTAATTCTTTTTATATATATATATATATATATATATGATGGGTGTGGAGACAAATGGTTAGAAAGTTCACTTTTTGAACATGAAACCCAGGTTCGAATCTCACAATGGTCGATTTGTCAGGAAGGAGACTTTCTGATGTTATCAGAATGGATTGAAATCGATCCCAGCATGCAGCACCTTTGGAAAGTGCCTGAAAACCACACCACAGGTTGACCCATGACGGTTCCTTGTAGGATGAAATTGGGTCAAAGAACGAAAACAGAAAACTCGAGGGGCTGTCGATAGCTGTAAACTAGCACAAAGCCTATGAAATAAACAAAGTAATCATGGCCAAGTGCTTCGGCATTGTCCATTTGCCTTATTCAAATATATATGATCATATATATATATAGATAAAATGCTCTCTTTTCTAGAAACTTTAAGTGATGTTATCAGAGGTCTGCTCCACATCGTTGCAGTATAAACCACAGGTGGGCCCTGTGGGTGTTGAGCAAACACAAAATTGGCCTGAGCAAACATCTGCAATAGGTATTGGCTAGCCACCCTAATAGATGGGTATCCTTAAATATGTGTGGTCAGCTATTATATATATATATATATATACATATATATATATATATATAGGTAAAAAAAAACGTGGGAAATCCAAGTAGATCCTATCAATATAAAATATTAAAACTGATCCACAAAAGAGAGCCCAATATAATTTTTATTATAGAGCATATTAGTGAATTACAATCAATGAAACCCAAACAAATTACCCCATAAAGATAGCCATTTCGTCCTTGGGGAAAAAATTGTAGTGCACCAGGTCTTTGTATTTGGGCCTCCAAAAAGTGTGGGTGGTTTTACAAAAAAACCTTCACCACTATAATCAAATCACATGTGCTGGCGTCTAGCTGTTGGTTCCTAGGAACTGAGCTGCTTCACCCTCATACATTGAATATGACAGGTGAGTCATATATATATATATATATATATATATATATATATATATATATATATATATAGTTTAAATTTCTAAAATTATAGAGAAAAAGAGCTCAATATTATAGATATTTATAGCTAAAGTTAGTGTGGGTATAGAGATTAACATGTGGGATGATAACAATTATTATGGGACAAAGTAGTTAATCTTTTGATTTAATATTTCTTTTATTTGTTCAGACCAAAATATCTGGTGCTTAAGTTGTTAAGCAATCATACAAAATTTTACATTTCTTAAATGTTTACATTTTCAGTCTTGCAAGTAATCATTTTTTTTTTTCAAGATAAGCTCATTATAATAGAAATATTGGGACATATTGATATATTCATTCTTGAATACCAAAAGTGCAATGTTTGAAGTTCTGTTCTATGAGTGCAAATTGATTTGTTGGGATATTTTAAATATAAAATAATTTTTTTAGTGCCATGAAGCCAAAATAATTTTTTTTTCAAAAAAGAAAAATTGAGAATCAAATAAATAAAAATAAGATTTTCTTTTCTAAAATAAATACCTTCAAAATGTTTCCAGGAATAGACAGACATCAATACACATTCACATCATATGTAATCAGATATACTCTTTTTACAGATTCAGACACACCCATATATATTTGATATATTAGACATACTCACACACACATACCCACACAAAAAGGGATGGGTGCTGAAAAGCTTTCAGTCCAACTTTCCAACATCAATATTGTGATATTGGGAAAGAGGTTTGACTGAGAACTTTTCATCACCCTTAATAAATAAATGCATTATATTTAATGATATACCTCACTTGCACATAAAGAGTGCCTTATTGTTGTTACTAAGCTGGTTTCATAGATAATTTCTATCAGTGAGTCTGATCTCCATGCTTATGATATTGTAAGTAAGGCATGCAAAATATGCACTCACACAGATATATTGGATGTATTTGGGCAGTCATTTTTCATTTATACAAGTTGGGCTGAAGACCAATAAAAATTCTTTATTTAAGATATTGTTATTTAATTTTTCTATGGTTTGGACCATTTTCTTGGGAAAATTTGTACATAAATTGTCAAATGTCTTCTGAGTACTTTTAACTTTCATAAGCCATAATTAAATGCGTGCGTGTGTATTGATGGAGTTGTGACTATAGTTATGCATTATGATTCTTTGGTGGGTTTTATATGTCATGTCTTCATGCATCGGTGGGTTTCAGATTATGCTTTTTCAAGAAGTATCCAATCTTTGGTGTGTTTCAAGTGTCATGTTCCCATTTCATACATCGATAGGTATTTTCTTGTAAGTGTTTTTCCAAGCATCACATTGTCAAATGTTAGTTTGAAATTTTCTGTAATTTTAAAAATCCATATATATATATATATATATATATATATATATATTCCTGTTATAGATGCTTGCTCAGGCACATTCATATTTGTTCAACACCTGGATTGGCTAGCCACCCTACCAGACAGGTCTGCTCAGAAAAAATAAAACAAAAAAATAAGTAGCTGGCCACTGCATATTATAAGAGGTTATGTGTAATTATAGGAAAGTAGAATCTCTTAAAAGGGTAAAAAGAACCTTGCTAGGATGTGAAATGTGGCTAAGCGATCTAAAGAACACCAGATCAAATTTCTTCTACAAAGTGGGGACCTGACAGAAGAGCATGTTTTCTTGAGTTTGGAGGCCAATAGACATAATACACATTGTTTAAAATTTTCAAAAGAGGGGGCATCTATTTCAAACACAAGTATCACTAAAAATAACGTTTCAAGTAATATATGTTGTAATGGAATGTCCGTCCCACACTCCCTATCATCTATGTGGACTGACTATATCAGTAGCTATATATAGTGAGCACAGGATATACCTGGGTGTTTGCTTTGGGAATTACTAGCCTGCCACCCAATCCCCTGTCTTTCAGTAGTGTATTCTCTTTTACAATAAACCTCTCTTTCTTTCATCTACACACATGTTGCTGTTCCTTCACTCGAGTACCACCTTTGTTTGTAACCTCTTTAAGGATACAACTATATATATATATATATATATATATAATTGACAAAATTGTCATTCATTTACCCATATTGATAAAGTGTAGACATGGAAATAAACACTGTATGTTAACTGCCATCAGATGATATCTATATCTATAAATACTCTATTCCCAATACTGAACAAACCTCCCTTACAATTATAGAAAATTTTAGCTATAAGGAACTACTTAGGTGTAATGCTATATTTTTTCCTCCATTTAAAACATTGCTAGATAAGTTTGCACAGCTATAGAGAGTATAATTAGCAAGAGGGATCAACTAGAAAGACAACCCTTAAGTAAAAAAGGACAAAAAAGGGGACAAAAATAAATAAAATCAAAAGAGATTTAATCATTGCTGAAGTGAATGTTTCCCCTATTTTTCATCTGCTTCAATTTTTGTCACGAGATAAAAATCTCATTTAAAGATTTGAGAATCGGGGTGAATTTAAGCTGCCAACAAAGATGAAAGGTATGTGAATTGATTTCTTTTGAAACAGGAAGACTATGAGAACTTACTCAAGTCTTCAAAATAATGAAAGTGTTGAACAATGCAAAACCCGAGTAACTATTTACATTGGATAATAAATGCTGTTTCTTTCTCTTGATCGCAGCAGAAGTTATTCAAAGTATGGCAAACAGGTAAGTGTGCAAGCATCAACAGTCGTCTAAAGTTGTGAGATAAAGCATTCTCCTTATTCTAGAAATTATTCAGGCTAATATCCTTTGTTGACAAAATTAAATGCTTATAGAACTCATTGAATCATTGTCTATAAATATTTTTAAGTATCCAGAAATTTAGTCAATCTCTTTTTCTGTCAGTTCATATCTTTTTATTTTTTATTTTTAATCTTTTATACTATTCATGGTTTTAATTTAATTTTAACTAATATTTGGTTTTTCATTTTCATTAACATTTTATTTCGCTTTTTCATTCTTATTTCTTCAGTCTTTCCATCTTTTTGCTTTGTTCATATTTCATCCCTTCTTTTTTATTCTTCTTTCCTATTTTGTTTCTCCTTCTTTTAATTCATTTTTAGTTTCTATCTCTTTTGTTATTCTTTCAGTTGATCATTTTTTATATTTAATTTTTCTTACTCCTTCCTGCCTTCGTTTTCTTCCTTTCTCTCTATTTCCACCATTTCTTTTTTTTCATACTTTGATTTCTCAATTTTTATCTTTTTTCTTGTTTTCTTTCAAAAATTCATCTTTTACCATCTTTTCTGCCCCATTCTCTCTCTTAAAGTTATTCCCATTTTCTTTCTTAAACTATTTTTCATTTCTATGCTTTTTCACCTAATTTCTCTTTCTCACATTCACCCCACTTCTCCCACCTGATTCTCACTAATTTTTCTATTTTTCACCACTTTTCAATCATCTTTCAAGTTTTCATCTTTTCTCCTCCTTTATTTTTCTTTCCATTCTAAAGTTTCTATTCTCTCAACCTTTCTTTTCTCATGTCCCAGTTTTTCCATATTCTAATGTATTACTGAAAAAAAAACAAAAAAACCCCAGAACCAGATTTTCACATTTTTAATCAAATCTCTAAACTCACCTTTTATCAGCTTTCATGCTATGAATCAGCAATGCTATCAATTTATTGATTAATTGTGCATTAACAAAATCAAACAAGACACCTTCACTTTCCTTGTTGAGATTCTGAATCATATCATCTTTAATGTTTCTTTTACTTTTATTGCATATGGGAAATGTACACTCTTGGGGCAGCAGTGCATGCAAAGTGCTAACTGCTTTTCCTCAATGCAACAAGATACATTAACCTTTTCACAACATCAAAAGCTCATTTTCAAAATACTGTATTTTGAACATGCAAAGTTTTATTTCATTTTATAAATCTAAACATGTCATCATATCTGTCAGTATAGCAATATCCTTTTAACAATTTTTTTGAGTATGGACATCCACGGCTTTCAAGAGATTCAAATAAATAAATAATTCTCTTATAGGATGGTCTAATATTTGTCATTTCATGTTCAGCAAATTTTTTTTTTTAATTTGCTTTTGGACAGTCACCTGTCCATTTGTTCATTACTAATGTACAGAGGAGTTTTATGTTTAGACAATTTTACTTACAGAAATAAAAATTATACATACCCATGAAAATTTCATGGTTTTGAATTATCTGATGACTCATATTTCATAATTTAATGATCAAATAAGCTTCTTGTGAGTTCCAAAACTATAAAATACCTGTGGAAATTCCCTATCTCATGGTTTCCCAATCTGGGTGATATCACCCATCAGTGGGTAATTTCAACCATTGGGTGAGCAATGAGCAACTGAATAGAAAATGATGGGTAATTGGAAATTTTTGTGGGCAATATAGGATTTTGAGTATTAAAAAGGTATTTCAATATATGTTACTCAAAAAAAATATTCAAAAATGTATTAAAAAAATAAGTGAATAAATAGGAATAACTGGACCATATTCCTAGATGATATAAATATCCCTGCAAACAACAAATATTTTTCTATTTTTTTATAATTTTGAGATGAGTCATTAACAATTGAATAGAATGAAATAACATTTTTTCAAATATAAATTAGATAAGGGAAGACCAACAGCAAGAAAAAAATATTATCTGAAGATTCTTAGTTGCTAGTTTTAATTTTATAATTATGAACAAAAATCATCATTTGCAACATTAACCATAAAACTAACCTTGATCAGTTACTTGTTACCTCCTTTTGGTATTTTTTTTACTACATCATAAAGCCAGTTTGTTATACAGGTGAGTGTTATCTGTCCTATTGCATCATTAAATATTTGAGTAACAACTTTAAGAAAAATATACCAACAACAATTATAAGTATGTATGCAGGTCATTATTTAAAGAAGTAAGAGGGTACAAATAAAAAGATTAAAAACTGTCAAAGTTTTTTCTATTTTCCTGAAGCAGACATTAAATGCTTGAGAGCATTATTGCCTACTTTATCTTCCTTTTCTCTTATATGTCTTTTTCTTCCATCTTTCCTAGAAATCAAAACTAATGAAAGAACAAGCATAATTATAATATGATACAGTAATAATGTAATGGAGAGTAGATCTTTATAATGTTTCAGTGAAAAAAGCAAAAAACAAAACTAATACTAAATTTGACTAAAACATTTATCCTATATTTGGCAGCAAATCAATTTTCACATGAAAATGTTTTTATATCTTAATAAAAAAATTATGCAAAGCTTTGATGCAAATATACCTATCTAACTATTCAATAATGGATACTTCGAATCCTTGACATTGAAACAGCAGGTCATATATCTTATTCTGAAATATCTGAGAATGGCTGGTGACTCATATCCAAGTTTGCCTGTCAGTTGGGGTGGCTGATTAAACCCTGTTTCAGATACCAGCTCAGGTATGTGTGTGTTTGTTCAACAACAAAAAAATCAACCTGCGGTTTATGCTGCAACAATCCTGAGCATACCTTATTTACAATTTCTGGGAGAAAGCACATTTGATATGATCATCAATTTGAAAAAGGTTAGTATTCTCAAACCATTAGTGGCCTCCAAACAGTTCTGTCTATCCAATTTAACTTAATAAGACTAGGGTCAATTTGTGGTATGGTTTTCAGGTACTGCCCAAAGTACAGGGTATACCCATCCCCCAAATGCCTCAGTGTGGACTTATCTCAATGGGAATCTACCAAGAAGATAGATCAGGTGTGCCAGTAATAATGACAATGTGCTGTTGAAATGGCCACCATGTTCACCTGACTTGACACCTTGTGATTATTTTTTATGGGCCTATGTAAAAGGTCAGGGCTATATTCCCCTCTTCTTTCTACAAGTCTAGATGAACTTAAGCAGAGAATCAGTTAAGGTACTGGAGTATGTTATGCAAGACATGCTACAGCATTTGGCAGGTGCTAGATTACTGACTTGATGTTGGTCACATCACAGGGAGTGCATATATTGAACATTTGTGAAGCTTTGTGAAATCAGTTATAAAATCTACACTCCTTTGCATATCTTGTTCAAATTTTGAGAAATAAATCTGTTATTGTTCAACATGAAGCCTGTTTAATTTTGTTTGCCTGGGACATGTAGTTACTCAGATATTCACATTTTAAGTGTTGTCAATTTTTTGGGGGGAACACCCTGTATATTGCAATTGTCTCTCCAAGCCAATATTATCAAGATGTCACCTCCCTGACAAACCAACACCATGGTGAGAATTGAACCCAGGTCTCATGGTCAGAACGTTAACATTCTAACCACTTGGTCACATGCTCATTATCTCTGAGATATTAACAACTGATACTACTGTCTGATCTTTATTTTAAATGTGTTCCATTTCTAATTGAACTTAGTTACCCTGATTGTTGCTTAGAGTGTTTTGCTTGATTCTATCACAGATTAATTATAAAAGTGTGAGAAATTATTTAGGATTTAATCAAAGCTGCTAGCAAAGAAAGAAATTCATTAGTGTAAACTAAGATTCAGATGTTAATTTAAACTTGATTAGCTACTAAAAATCAAAATTACATTGCAAATGTGATTTTATCACGTGTGTAAAAAATAAATTAGTAAGAATGTACACATACACACACACAGATAAAACATGCATACACAGATATAGAGGAATAAATATACACATAGAAAAAATACACTGAGACATGTGCATATTATGTAAATTAACTGAATAAGATATTTTTCCTCAATCTCAGTATATACTTCTACACGGAAAATAATCACATAATCAAGATGTTAACATTCCACATTAATCAAGTAAAAGGTTAGAAAAGAATCCCCCATCAATACTGGAAAGAGTAATGACATTTACTGGACTTGAGAAACATATTTTTTGAAAAATTGTTTTAAGAGAAAGATTTTATAAATTTTAACCAAAAGTAGTACTGGCTGCTCAGTCAATGAATACCATATGTTTCCTTATAAGGAAATAGGTAATATTACCATATATATGACTAAAATTATATACATCATATATTTATCATATTAATTCAAATATAATTCAAAGGAATATATTAGAGGGTGCTGAAACATGTTTGGTCTGACCAACTTTCTAAAATCTGACCAAATGACCAAACATCAAATTTTGGGGTTTTTTAAGGTCTTCTTGGTCAGGCCATGAACTTTTCAGTACTCTCTTGCAGATGATACTTCACAATGTAAATGTTGAAAGACTGGTTGAAATATTGCTTTTATATATTATTAAATAACAAAGAAAAATATACTGGGAAAAGAGGATTTTTCTTCAGCAATCTGATGAAATTAAAAATAAATAAATTTACTTGTGCTATCATTTAAAAACTTAACATTGAATATTTCAAGATTTTAAACTGAACAATAAATGGAACTTTCTAAATTTATAGCAGATGGAACGTTGTAAAAAATAAATATGATTTTATTCTTTATTGAAAAAATATTTTCCTGCAAGGTAATGTATTAAATACCAGATTTTACAGGATAATTTTAAATTAAAATCTACTATTCTATATTGAGTAATATTTTATATTTCATGTGTTTTTTTTTTTTTTTTTTGAAAGAAATGCCTAAAATGAAAGGATTAAAATATTTACATACATATTTTCTGAAGCATTCCACAATGTATCTCCATCTTCCTTATACTTCTTAAAATTAATGCATGCCAAACATATTAAACATGTAAAATCTAAAATGCTTACACTTATCTTTATATAATTTTTAATTTTTGTGCAAAGAAAGAAATAAAACTACAGTTATTTTAAAAGACAAACCCATTTTTAGAATTTTTTTTTCCTTGGAAACTTAAAGAAGAAAAAGTTAAAATATCTGGCCATCAATTTATATCCATATAAACAAATCACAGAAAAGGGGAAAAATATTAGAAAGATTAAAAATATTATTAAAAAAAAAAAGTAGGAAAAAAAAAATGAGAAAATTAAAAATCCTAAATGCAAAACAAGTCTCATGATGGAGTTGATAATTTTAGATTGGAAAGAGGACAAGACTGATTTAATAGGAAAAAAAAAACAGCAAAAATATTTCTCAGATACATACTCACAATAGGAAGTATCACTGAATCAAGAATAAATATCATAATGTCGAAGTAATAAGATTATTTAATAAATGCATAGAGAAGTTAGAAATAAAATTGGCCACATAGTGAAGAGGATTAGAAAAAAAATGGTTAAGTCATTCTATACAAAATAGAAAGGAGACAAGGAAAAATGGGTAAATTTAAACATTTAACCACACTACCAAAAAAAAAAATAAATAAATAAAAAAATAACATTCTCTGTTCATAATGCAACTGTTATTGATATAGTAAACTGTAATAATAAAAACATGTTTTGTTTTTAAAAAAATCATTTTACCCCAAGCAAGGCTATAAAGCCACTAAGATGTAATGGGTTACAGTGTGTCAGAGAATATAAGAAAAAAAAACATTATTAAGGAGAGAACAATAAAAGAACAGAAATTAAGAAGACAAAATATTGTAATTAAATTTTTGAAGGTAAAAGTTGGCTGGAAAGTATGGAACTAGAAGAGAGTTCCACAATCAAGAAGTGTGATAGAGAAAACTATTAGCATAGAACTTATGGTTACATCTAGTTACTTTATGTTTTCAACTGTAAAATGTTGAGACCTTGCTGCCAGTTCAGTACTATGCTTAAATTCATGAACTCTAAATACCATAAACAAATCAGAATATGAAAGTATTTATAGAAAAGGCACAATGAAGACATTTCTACGGGAGTGAAAATGTTACTGAAGCTGAGACGCCAGGTCAGGACTAATAACACTGCAGATTCTTATTTGGATCTTATCAAGAATCTCTAAATATATAGCAAGAGCACTAGACCACATGTTGCAACAATATTCAAAGCAAGGACAAATAGTAGACTTATAAATATGTAAGATAGATTCTGGTGAGAAAAAGTTTCTAATATAACACAGTGAACCAACTTTCATAATAACAAACTTAACAATTGATTCAATATAATGTTTCCAGATGTTAGTGGAAAACATTAACCCAAGTATGTTCAAGGAGTCACTCTTCTGTAGGTTACCACCAGCCATGCTTATAGAAGGTAAAAAGTGTTGTCTCGGACAATTAAAAGAAAACAGTTTACAAAGTAAGTTATGATGAATATGAATTTTTTCTTCAATGATTCTTTTGGACAAGTATCTTTATTTTTGTTGTTTTCTTTGTAATATTTCAGATATTATACTCTTAAAACTTCTTCATCTGTATATCCCCTTTGAAAGTTATCAAATTCAAAAGAACCTTTTATTTTATAGAAATAATAGTATATTTTCATTCCTTTACTTTCAGTCATATCCAGGAACCTTCCTCTGGATTTTTGTTAATTCATAACTGCCAATTTTTATCCTTTTTATACTCTTCCAATTGAGTTGCTTACCCTTGATACAGATCTTATAACTACCAAAGAAGAAGATAAACAATTCTGCACAACTGTTGGATACTTGAAGAAAGAGGAGTTTCACTGCCACACCTATTCATATGGGGTGGGGGACCATTGATCTGAGAAAGCAGTTGTATAAAAGTGACAGTTTAGATATTTCAGAATGAGCTTGGTGACATGCATGACATCCATGTGAAAATCTCAATCTGATGAGGCTATTGAACCTTAAACACACTTTAGACAACTTCAGTCTCCAAGGAAAGCATTTGTCCTGCCATTGACATCCATTGCCAAATAACAGTATATTTAAATTTCCCAATTTTGTCACATCCGGCTACAGCAACAGCAAAAAACACTGTCCTAGGTATGACGATAAACTACATCTAACAGCCCATCCTGGGTATGATGATAAAATACATCCAACAGCAAGGCCTCTGATCAGAAGGTTTTGAGGAGTGTGGAACCACCTCTTAATTGCTGGTGTTCCCAGGTCCACCCTGACCCGGGGTGGTAGCACTTGTTATGGTCCTAGCTATGAGCAAATAGTTAACCCACAAACTGGAGTTAAAACACTATGAAAGTGTAAAAATAGGTTTTAATACCAGAAATATTTTGTAAAAAATTATTACCAGCAATAAATATTTGAAGAAAAAAACTATTACCAGCAACACATTATTACCAGCAATACATTTTTGAAAAAAAAAAAAAATTACCAGCTATACATTTTTGAAAAAAAAAAAAAATAATAATAATAATATTACCAGCTATAAATTTCTGAAGAAAAAATATTCCCAGAAATAGATTTTTGAAGAAAAAAAATATTACCAGCAATACATTTAAAAAAAAAAAAAAAAATTACCAGCAATAAAAATTTTGTCGGCATTAAATAACCCATTGAGGTTGATATGTTGTAAAACAAAACAAAACAAACCAGCAAAAAACAGCCTTGACTTAAATCAAGATCAAGGTTACTACAGTTTGTATTTGAGGAGCCACCATCTAGTAGAAAAAGAAGTAATACTTATAAAATAACGTAGAGTGCTGAAGGTTAAGAAAGTAACATCTGAACTCAATATACTAGAGATAAACATGAATTTACTAATTATTATGTTGTATGTAGTATGGGCACTGAAACTTCAGGTGTTTTTCTTTTTCTCTAAAGCAATACATCTTTCTCTTATCTGTAATTTCCCAAACTCCAAGCTACTTTTCTTGACTTTTAACTGCTTTTCACACATTTGATGTTTGTCAACCAATTTCTATTTCATGTTTACTGCAAAGAAGTGTAAAGATTTGTTCATAAAAAAGAAAGAACTTCAGTAGATGAATGACTTTAAGGAATAGACCAGAGTTGGCTGTTTACTAATTTGCTTTTAATTTTATGTTTATCTTTCTATTAATGTACACACACATGGGATGTAAGATATTGATAAATGCAAAATAGCAAACTTTCATGATATTAAAAAATGAAAATTATTGTTTGCATTTTGTTTTGCCTTTGGTAAATAAGTCTAAAAAAAAAAAAATAAGATGAAACAAATCATATTTTTCTTCATCTATATTCCGTATCCCTTCAAGGGGCTTCTACACAATTTTCTATTCTTTGTAGCTCTTACTAAAGTTTGTTTTTTTTGCTATCTCTCCTAATCCTTTTTATGCTAACTATTCACACAAACTCATTACATAGATTACTCACTATTTTTCTGTATCTCTTGCCGTCACTATGACCTGTGAGTATCTAATTTTCCAAGCCCACTATCCTCATTATATACCCAAGAAATTTCAACTATCTCTTTCTAATTCTATGTGAAAGTGTTCTTTTTGTTTTCATTTTCACTAAAATTGTCATTGCTCACATCTTGAGTCTATTAAATTCTCAGCATCCTCCTGTAGAACCACATTTCTGTTGCCTAAGTTCTCTTCTTCACCTGCAATGAGATTATCCAGCATTCACTGCCATATAGAAGGCACAATATTACATAAGAGTTCAGTACTGTTTTCTATGTTTCAAATGAATTTCTTTCTTAATACTTTGCTTAACATTTGGAAGGCATCTTTCACTATACCAATATTTACTTTTTATAATAGTTCCTGTTATATACTTGTAGAATTCAATGTAATGATTGAGAAACTTTAATACTCGCAAAATACAGATCAAAACATACTTGATTAGTTCAAGTAGTAAAATGTAGGACTGTTAAGGCTTAATTATCACCTTTTCGAACCTCAAAAACAGAAAACTCAAAGTTTTAAATTTATCTTTGATATCTTCAAGGAATGATGATTTATTATAAATTTTAGAGATAAAAACAGAACAAAAATTTTATTAGCAGATGTAGATTATATTTTGGGATTCTTATTAATGAGCAAAAAAACAAAAAAGTCAATGTTAAAAGATATCCTTAGATAGTTACTGTTATAGACATCTATTACATGTTAATCTTAGAGCTACATATATATCTAACATTAAATACCAAATTTACCAACCTCTCTAGATAGATGGAACTTTCATAAAATATATGAGCCTATTCATTACCTAGATGGTTGACTGCTTGGGAATACCAGGTGCTATAAACTTAGCTGTGCAGGTGGTATAATGGATAAAGGCTTGGAATTGAAAATCAGAGAGCCGAGTTCCAATTACATTTGGGTTCATTATATTCACTTAAAATGCAAATACCCTTGGGAAAGGTATGAATCCAACATACTAGCTATAGGTTAATTAGTAGAACTTGCATCAGTAAATCATTATTATCTCAAAAACATTCTTATAATCTAAAAATATTTTCTGGCTTTAAATAACCTGAAAAAGGTTGATAAGTCATAAGAAAAAATCAATCAATCACTAAAATATAATTTCATTAAGTATATCAATTGTTTAGTTCAAAACACAATGGGATGAATGTGGCACTACAGTCAAAAGAAGAGTGTATATGATGTCCCAAGCCTTGTTTTAAAACTAAGAATACAAACAATTATCATTGTATCTAGGTGTGAAGATGGTGATAGCAAAACTATCATCTAATTCAAAACTAAATAATTAAAAGTAGGAAGTAGATATATTTATAGTCATACTTTATGATTGATAAGTTATTAACAAACAATAAAATAGTAAAATTTGATCACAAGATACTAAGGGTTAAGAGGTTAACATATTTTACAATTTTTAGATAAGTTGTTAATGTCCAGTCTTTGTTTTTAATGATTCTCACACAACCTTTTTTTTCTTGATAATGTTTTTTTTATTTGGTTCATTCTCTAGTATTTTCTAATGAATTTTGTCAGTTTCTTATTCACCACTAGATGGTTACTAAATGAGGTTGTATTATAAGCAGAAGAGGAGGAGGTAAGAAGTGAAGTTTATGAGGATATGTAGGAAAGCTAATAGTTATCACTAGACTTGAAGAGGTTAACATTGTAGTGATTGAAAAATCCTCTTGGGA
Source organism: Acanthosepion pharaonis (assembly GCA_903632075.3). Lineage (NCBI taxonomy): Eukaryota > Metazoa > Mollusca > Cephalopoda > Sepiida > Sepiidae > Acanthosepion > Acanthosepion pharaonis. Next base: position 471,649 of record CAHIKZ030000158.1, read on the forward strand.
GTCTGTTCCACAAAGTAGCAGTTCTTGGAAGAAGTTCTCAGAGAGGAACTTCTTTCTTACTAATGGAATACAAAGGGAATGGACGATGGTTCATCCAAATGTTGTCTTAGTTGTGAAGGTGAGACTTGATGGAACAAATGAATGTAGTTCGTTAGAAAATTTTCCATGGAAATAACAATAGAGTAGAAAGAGACTTGCAACATTTTGTCTGTAGGAAAGAGGTTGTAGTGTGGAAAAATAATTAAGTAATGCCCAAGAAAAATCTTTTTGGGGAAAAAAATTGCTGAATATAAACAAATTCACTTCTATATAATTATATTAATTGACTGGAAATGATCATCTTATAAATAATAAATACATAATTTTTTTGTTTTTATTTTACAAGAGAGAAAAGCAACTGCAAACTGAATTAATTCATCAGGAGTTAGGCAAACCAGAGGGAACATTGTTCAAATTAGATATTGCCTGATTGGTAAAAGCCATGCTTATTCTATATTTTTGTCACTTGTTTATAATACTGAAACTGTTTTGTGGCAACAGAGATGAGGACAGTTCTGCCAGAGTCAGTTTCTTTGCATGACACCTAGTGTACCAAAATAATCAGCACCACTTGATAGGCTGTCAATTCATGGCACAAAATTAGTAAATATCTTCTGTTAACATGTTGTCATGGTCAGGAGAAACTCAACTTTGTGTGTACCAGCCATCACTATAGTTGTTACTCACTGTAATCATACCTGCCACAGCCAATGACAAATCATTGGTGTTACCATGCTCATTGATAGTTTTCATTTGCCGTCTGCAGTTCCCGTCAAATTTGTATATGCTCTGATTGTTGGTCTATGTGGCTGCTGAACAATTTCCGTTTCTCTTATTCTATCAAAGCATTCACATCAGTGATCGATACTTGTGCTGAATGTCCCACTCTTATGACATAGTGCCTGAATTGAATTTGTTATTTTGAAGCAATCTCAAAGTGGGAGAGTTTGAATATGTACTTACTTTTATGTTTAATATGTACATACTAAAGTGATCAACCTGTAAAATGAAATCTTTGTATTCTGGGGCCAGGTTAAAAAAAAACAACATATCATTATGTAACCCAGATTATATTTCTTTTATTCTTATCACCATATAAAAAAGATAAGTGAAATGAAAACCAATACATATAGATATTCTAAACTTTTCTAGTCATTTCATTCCACCAAGGCAACACACGCAAGAGATAACTGAGTGTGGCAGGATATAAAAAAAAACATTATTATGGAGTAAGAACAATAAAAGAACAGAAATTAAAAAGGCAGAAGATAATGATTGACACTGCATTTAGATTTTTGAAGATCAAAGTTGACTGCAAATCAAGAAGGCCAAAAAGAGTTCCACAAGCAAGAAGTGTGAGAAAAGAAAATTTTTAGCACAGAACTTTTGGTTACATCTATCCATTTCAAATGTAAAATGATGAGACCTTGCTGCTAATCTAGTATTGCCCTTAAATTCATAAAATCTAAGTGCCAAAGAGGAAAGCTCATCAGAACAATTACCATGAAAGTATTTATAGAAAAGGCAGAAGGAAGCTACATTACAGTGGTGAGAAAAAGTGACTGAAGCAAAGATGCCAGGTCAATAATATTGCAGATTCTTTTTTAGATTTTATCAAGGATCTCTAAATATACAGCAGGAGTACCAGGCCATATATGGCAGCAATATTCTAAGTATGAGAAAATAGTAGACTTTATAGTTTATTGCTAATTTGTGTCCACAAGTTTTAAGTTAAAACTCTTTTTTTTTTGTCTTAATCAAAGGCTGAGAGTACAGAGTTAGATTGATTGATTTATTTTTTTCTATGGCCTATCAACACTTTGTGGGTTATTTTAAAGCCCAATTATATTTTGAATTGTAAGAATTTTTTTTTGTTTTTGTGTGTGAATATTGCATTAACAATGATTTTTTTTTTCCAGATACAAGTTCTACTATTTAACACATTGCTGGGGAGAGAAGAGATGCATTCATAGTTTTCCCAAGGGTATTTGCACATAAATGAATGTAACAAAATCAATGGAATTTTCAACTCAGTTCTCCAATTTCTCATTCTGTGTTACTATCCATTGCACATCCATGTACAGAATTAGAGACCTTGTGAAAAAGACATGAAAAGCAATAGAAAAAAAATTAGTTCAAAATAATCAGTGTATAAATTTAACTTTTAAGAGAGTGACTATAAATGTAAGTAAATCTAACAATAAAAACAGAACCTCATTTTTCATATTCTCCAGTCTTATGTTTAACCTCCTATGTTCTATGTTTTGAGCTGTATGCCTAATTGTAAGTAGTGGGGTAGAATAGATACAGCAGAAACTGTTCAAAGTTCATACTGACAACATATTGCCATCATCATCATCATCATCATTATCAAGTGTTTTCTAACTTTGAGAATTCAGTATCTAATAAATGTTTGGTGGAGAAAGAAAAATATAAAACTACCTTGAAATAGCAAGGTCAAACATCTCAAAGTAAAAACCAATCAATAATCTTGTATTTTGACACCCATGATATCGTTTGGAAGAAAGAAACTTCTGCCAGAATCTCAGGTAAATAAACAATCCCATCAGTGGAAGCAATGATTTCCTAAAGTAATCACAATTCTGCACACTATTAAAGAATGTAAACAGTTGTTTGGAAGCATATTCATGTACAAACTGGAGGCAACATTCGAAAATGCAAGATTTGAAGGAAGGGAGGTAATTATTAACTACAAATGGCATATGTTCATATTACTCTTGGTTCTCTCATCCATAGCCAAGAGAAATGATATACTTATTGAGCATCCCAATCTTCTCTAACTAAAAAGAAATAACTTGAGCCAAGTTTACTGCTCAATCTCCAGCCCTCATCAAGGCAATTACCAATCAGCTTTATCTCAAATATCTTATAAGTAATCAAACTGCTTTCTTCAGTTTCATAAGGTGCATTTTGACATTTAACAATTTAGGTTTAAAAAGGATTATCTTCCTTGATTCCCTACAAAGTGAACCAATATATTCACAGAAAAAAATTCTATTTTGGTTGAATATTATGAAACAACTTGGTATTCTAACTCTTCTGAAGTCAAATGGTTCAAGCAGTAAGTTTTGAGATTTCCTTATGGTATGTATAAGTGGTCACTGAGGTCAACACTGAGCAGCAACAATCTATTTCATGCTCGAACGCAATCTTCAGACAATGTGTGTTGTGTGTTGGCTTAACTATTTATATATGCTGTTCAGTAGTGTATCATAGGTAGTAAGGTCTATTATGTTATCCTAATAGTTATTGAGTAGAAGGTAATGGTTGTATTTTAAATTATTCTAGAGAATATTGTGTAGAAATAATTGTGGTTATTTGTAGCTATTGTATAGTGTTGTTTAAGTTTTTATTCATTATTTATTATTTATTACTTAATGTTTATTACTTAATGTATTTGTATATATATATATATATAATTTAAATAAAAACAGACCACTTTAAGGTTCCATGTAATAAATTATTTCACCACAGCCCTTTTAAAAGACTGCGGATCATCAGACTTTACTTCCAAACAAAAAATGAAAAGAAAATTTAAAAGGGCTGTGGTGAAATAATTTATTACATGGAACCTTAAAGTGGTCAGTTTTTTTATTTAAATTATTTGCTCTGGATTTACATTGAGCTCTCTGGATTTTATCCTCATTAGGTTTACCCATACAGATTACCTAGTTTTTCATAAAAACTATATATATATATATATATATATATATATATATATAAAGTTACTTAACTGTAAATATCAATTTTTGATGTTGTTTTCCTGTCTTTGAAATTTCTTGGAATGATCCATTCTTCAAGGGGTTTGAAGTGTTTCAAGCAAAATTTTTGATGTTGTTTCCCTGACTTTGAAATTTCTTGGAATTGTCCATTCTTCAAGAGGATTTTTGTTTGAATAAGTTTATTCCCAATTTTTTCAATTTTTTCACATATTTTTTAATCCATTCTGTTATACATTTTTTTTAGATGTGCACATTGATGAATTTTTGCTTTTGTTTATGTGTTCATTCATAATTGTCATAATTTTTCCAATTATAGATTTTTCTTCCAAATTAGAATTTTTTCATTTATAATTTTTTTATATATGTAAGTTTTGTATTGAGATTGTTATGCTATATTTTAATTAAATTATATTTTATGTTGTATTTGTTGTGTTATATTATTATTAAGGTAACAAAGTAAATATTTGTAAAATGTCAGCATCAACCCATTATTCCATTCTTTTTATTTAATAATTTAATTTAGTTATTAAAAATTAATATTGATATTTTTTCTTCTAAACACAGTCTATAATTCTTATTGGAAATATTATATGTAGGTACTTTTTTTTTATAATTTCCCATTAGTAGGTATCTTATTTTATTTTTGACTCCAGATTTTGATAATGTACTATTTATTTATTTTAAATGACAGCTTATGATTATTAAATGTTTCTTTAAAAGTGGTTTCAGTTGCTTCTATGTAATTTTTTTCTTCTGTGTTAATATCATTTGATACAGTTGTTTTATATTTTATATTATTAGTTAAACATTTATTATTATGTGGACAATTGTTTCTATTTTGAAAATTACAATTATTATTGCTATTTTGTGGACATGTGTTATTATAATTGTTATTGTTTTTATTTAATATTTTTTTATTATGTTGATTTATTATTTCCTTCATATTATTCATACATCTATAAATGATTTTTATTGTATTTTTGATTATGATTTTTGATAGTTTACTATTTTTAGGGAATTGTTTTTCAATTAATTTAAAGAATATTTTCCTATTTTTGTTTTTATTTATTATATTATTATAAGGTGGGTTCAAACAGATTATTTTTCTTTTGTTTTTGTATGTATTGCTTTTAGTTATGTAGAATAGAAATTAGAAAATTTAGTCGAATAAACACCTTTTCTTAATTCTGATTTGTATATTTTTTTATTTTCATTAAATATTTTTATATTGCTAGAATTAGTTGCAATTCTTGTGTTAACAGATATTGGTATATGTTTAAATATATTAGGAGGATGATTTGAACTTTTGGTTATATATATGGGATTATTATTTGCTTCCCTGTATGATTTGTATGTATTATTATTTAAATTAAATGTTATGTCTAGAAAATTTACTATTTGTAGGTTAGATTTTATTTCTATTCTAAATCCTAATTTGTTAGATATTTCTTTTATTTTTCTTATATTTTATACTGTTGTAATTTCTTATAATTGTTAGGCCATCATCTCTATATAAACCTATATCTTCTTTATTAATGATATTTGATAAATTATTTAAGATATATACATTAAAGTTCTCATTATTGTTGTTACTATTGTTTTTTTTTCATCCATATTTTATTGTTGTAGTATAGTAATGATTTTCTGCAATGATTAATTATGTCTAATTCTTTGTCTTGAATATTTAAGTGTTTTGCTAAATTTAATGCTTCATTTAATATATACTTAGTAATAGATGGATAAAATAATTTTATATCTAATTGTATAAAAAAGCAACTGTTTTTGTTTGTAATACTGTTGAACTAGTTATTAGTTTCTTTCGTATTTTTCTATTGGTTTATATTGAGTATTTTTCTTAGTTTCAGGCATATATTTCTACTATTTTCTTGTTTATTTTTCCGATATTAGTTTTTGTAGGATTTAATAATCTACATGTTGGTTTATTTAAAAAATTGCTTTTATGGTCTTTTAATTTGATGAGTGGTTCTGTTTTCATTAATTGTTTAATTCTATTATCTAATTTTAGTATGGTTGCTATGTTTTTTGCTTCTTTATTTATATTATTTTCTAATTCATTATTGGTAGTTTTGTAAAACTTATTTAGCTCTTTTTGATTATTTTTTTTATAATTGGTAGCTTCCAGTTTATAGATTGTTCTTGATTTGTCAGCATGAATAAATATTTTATTTGATTTATTTATTGATTTTGTGTCATTTATTAATTTTTTTTTTAACTTATTGTTGTTTGTTCTTGCTTCTATTGTAATTATTATGTTTTTCATTTTCAAAATTTATGAGATTTTTTTTGTTGAGGTGGGCATTTCATTGTTGAAAATCCAAATTTGTTGTTGTTATTATCAATATTAATGTTATCATTGTTAAGAAAGTAAAATACTTTCCATCATAGTTTTTTATGAAATGTTCTATTTTTTCAATAAGTTTCATTTTGTAATTGTGTACATTTGATATGAGAATATTTTTAATGAATAATCAAATTGTACTGATTACATATTTTTTATAAATATAGTAATGGATATATATATATATATATATATATATATATATATATATAAGTTTGATCAAAAAAAGTATTGGGACTGTTGCTAAGAGTTAAAGTATGCAGAGTGAAGCTGCTTGGCACAGATTGACCTTGAACTCTGCTGCACATACACACTAAATTATAATGTTCTCACTCATTTCCTTTATTTATAGCAGTGCTTGGAAGTAAGGTGTGTAGACTATAATCATCTCACCACATCACAGATGTTCCAGGCAGAAGTTTTTGGTAAAGTAAAGATTCCCTGGGTATGACAAACACCATTTTACCAAATCTTGCCCCTTTTGACTTTTCACTATCTGAAAAAGGGGTTTTAGGAATGCTTCCATCAATGGAAACAATGCTATATATATATATATATATATATACACACACACACACACACATTTCACCTAATACAAGACTCAAGAGTCACTCCAAGTATATGATAATGCTGAAAGTAGCATGAGATATCAATGTAAGAGAAAGGAGTAAGAAATGAAGATGAGAAGGATAAGGAAGAGAGATGACAATTGACTCTTGACTTGAAACAGTCAAGATTGAATTGTTCACTGAAATAAACATGCAAGCCACTATTTCACACAGTGGAAATTCTTGAGAAAAAGTTGTCTAAAGTCTAAAGTGAAAATTGTGCCTTACATTTGGAACATGGGAAAAAATGAGGATGGTTCAAACACATAGGATAGTGAATCCAAGCTTAGTTAAATTTAGTAAATACTGGTTGATTTTATAAAATGTAACCCATATATAGGGTTGCTAACAGTATTTTTAATACCCTAGTAAACTTCAATATCAACTTATGGTAGATGCAAGATATTGTGTTCCATTAAATTCTGAATATTTATTTTATGAACAGGAAAGTTTTGTTAACTAAATTATTCATCAGAATGTTTCTTGGTATTTGTGTCTTTGAAGACCTCTGGAAAGAAACTGAAGGCTTAATGGGTGAAAGAGTATAAATGATTGAAATACAGTGCTGAAAACTAAAAAAATCCTTACCTTTTTTTTCAACTTTTTTTTTTAATGTTAGGTATTATAAACCTTATCCAGAATTGCTTTGTATGAGATTAAGTTAAGTAAAAATTACTAAGTAATAATTAGGATAGAATTTCTTGCTATGGCTACAAATTCATATTTCTTTAGATATTATGATATAATTACTTCTTAGAGTACAGGGATTGGTGTATTATTTCAAGGAAGATTAAGATTATTTCTTACTAACTGCTCCTAAATCGTGGCCTTGTACCAAACTTGAGTCACTTTTGCAATTATTGATGAGGAGAGAAATATGATCATTTTTGGTTTTTATTCTTAATAAAAAGCTTTGCAATCAAGTCAATGAGTCATTGTCTTGGGGGAAAAAAAGACTGCATGGTTTTTGACTAAAGTCCTTGTCTTGGCAAAGCTGGATCTTTTCATCATGGTTTCTACTGAACACATCATTAGCAAATTGTTGAAGACAAAGAACCAAAGAAAATGCAGGACAACAGAACTGAGAAAATGAAGCTTTGGAAGGTAACAATTGTTGCCATTGTTATTGTGCAACAACAACAAAAATCTTGAAGTTTTTCTGACACAATAAAAGACCGTCTTTGTATAGGAAATAGAAAGAAAAATAAACCAGAAACATTTATAAACTGGTAGAAATTTATGAGAAAGAATGGCAGTAGACTATTACCTGACTGTATTCCATACAGATTTTAAGGCAATTCCAAAGTTCTATTTAAAAAAAAACATTGATAAGATGTAGATATTAATCACACATTGTACAATACTATAATAATGAGGTAGACAACAAGAACTGAATTTGTTCACAGTGATTTACAAGAATAACCTGCACATTTACACTATAAGCAGGGCCCTAAAATATAACTTGAGTACAGATAATAAAAGATGAATATGCTTTCAGTATTAAAATGAAAGATATTTTATGTTGGTTAATTTTAATGATAGTCTTTTCCACATTACAAATAATTTTTCTCAAACTAGGAGGAAATACCCTCAAGAATTATACAAAGTTCATTTCAGAAGAAAAAGTAAAACTATATATGATCCGAAATTTTGACTTTCCTAAGTCATCATCAGGGTAAGTAGAGACAAGTTTGTCAGTTTAATAAAATTTTAGAAATGCAATTTTTTTTTTTTTTTTTTTAAAAAGAAGCTTCTAACATCTAACAGCTGATCTTTTTTTAATGCATTGTGACACCATTTCTAAAATTTTTATTAAACTCATAAATCTGTCTCTAATTATGCCGAGGTTGAATTAAGAAAGTCAAAAACTAAGATCATATTACTTTTACTTTTCCTACTGAAATACACTTTGGATAATTCTTGATTGAATTTCCTTCTTGTTTGAGAATGATTATTCGTAATTTCGAAAAGATAATCATTAAGACTAACCGACGTAAAATATTTGTTGTTTACAAATACAGAGTATATAGATAGATATAATAAAATGACCGATATGAAATGTCTGAATAAAGTATATAAGAGGAATTCTATAAAAACCAGTTGGATGTTTAAATCTTTTCTATTCTGTTGTAAATATTTAATTGAATAGGAGCATCATCAGAAAAACTGAAAAAAACTCTGGAAAAATTTTTACCATGGCAACCTTCTTATTTGGAAACACCATGGTTTATTTGAAAATTTAACAGTTAATAAAATTAAAAATAATTTCTAGCTTATTAGAGATTAGAAATATTTTATTATATTAATTTTGAACTGACTAATTTTTATTTAATCTTCACAGGCAGACTGTTTTCATAACAATGTTCATATCTTGATGAAACTGGCAACAGAAAAAAACACTTGCACTCAGAATCAGCTGAAATTCCTTTGACACATAATGAGGGAGGAAGACTTGGAAAAGTTAACTCTCATGAAGCATATGAAAGGAAAGAGAGAGAGAGAGGAAAGCAATGAGCCACTTACCTGATGAGCTTGTTTGAATGGATGGTGGAATGGGGCAGGAGCCTTAGCCAAGGGGAAAAAAGTGCTGAGAGCTAGATAAGAAGTTGTGGAGAATCATAATCAACTATGTTCTGATGGGATGTGGTACATAGAAGAAGAAGTAAATGTGAGTGCAGATTAAACTCATTGGAAACAGGGTGAGGAAAAACAGAGCAGTACTAAATATGAATATGATGAGATATAGATTAATTAAAAGGTCCAGTCTGAAATTCTCTTAAGGGCTGCTGGAACAACAGTTGAAACATTGTGATAACAATAACAAATGAGGAGATAATAGTTTGAATGTAAATTATGTAAATAGTTATTTAAATATTTGAAGTATTTTCAGATTTGTACTCCTGTCATCCTTCAGTATTAGGAAGTGATAAGTGATAGTATTCTTCTGCTATGACAACAGTGGAGAAAAAAAAAGTGAAAGAAGAGAAAGATAAGAAAAACTGAAAATATTAGTGTTGTGGTACGATACACCTAATTTACATAAGTGGAGTACCGACCATATAAATATGGGTTGGTACCGGAAGACGGCAGTTAGTAAGAAGAGATCGAATCCAGAGACTCTGCCCGACTGTGATTTAGTCAACCCATTATGCAGGAACAGTCTTCCCAAGAATATACCAAAACTAACTGTAAATATTGTGTACCTTTTCCTTGTTTCAATACATTTTGTTTACGTACATTTTGTGTTGTATTATTATTATTCCATGCTTATCCAAGTTTCAACAATTAGAACAAATAATCAATTAAAAAAAGTCATGAATATGACACCCGCAACCAAAAAGAAAAAATGCACCAGTTGTTTATTTTGCACTTTTCAGGATTCAAAATGGCTTTTGATATCTTAACTTAATTTTAAGAACATGAATGTGAATAAACTCATGAACATGGATTTATTTTCCTCTTATATGCTCAAAATAGACTGAGATGTTCATTTAAAAGCTGAATAGTAAACGAAATTGAACACTTGTTTCCCTCTCCATAATAGAACTCTTGCTTTACTTTCTTGAATAAAACTAAGTAAAAGACAAGTAATGATGTTGAATGTCCATTCCTGTTCTTTAATCACAATAGTAATGGTTGTTGACTTCAGAGAAGATGGAGTCCCACCTGTCACAATCAGAAAAGAAAAGATAGCAGGTGGGGAGGATGTAAGATTTGATGAAACAAAACAACTATTGTGATTACATTTCTGATTCTTCATGTACAGCTGTGTTTTTGAGATTTCTATTATTTCTTTGCATTGATTACATCAGCTTTTTCCTTAAAGCTACCAAGTTGATGAAGAAAGAAAGACTTTTGTTCAGTCCTTAAGCTCTAACCATTTTTATTGGTAGTGGAGGGGAGACATTTTAACTAGAGCCATATCTTTAAATAGCCTCATCAGATTTGAGGATACCATATGGATGTCATGTATGGTGCCAAACTCATTCAGAAGGATCTAAACTATTGACAGTATGCAACTGCTTTCTCAGATGCATGGTTAAAAACAACTGTGAAGCATGTAGCAAGCAAGTGAAGCATGTAGATTTCAGCAAGGACAGCCCTTCTTTGAACCTTGTGCTATGGAATCATAAACAAAGAACTGATGCACCTCAAACAAAAGGCCAGAAAAAGAGCCCATATCAATACTGGAAAAGAGTTTAGAAAACCTATTTCCCTGAAAAATTCTTTTAAGAGAAAGATTTTATTAATTTCAATCAACAGCAGCAATGAGTACTTGGTCAATAAATGCTGAATGTCTCCTTATAAGGAAATGGCTAATATTACCATTACCATTTGTACTGATTATTGTTTGAACTACATGACAATAATTATAGATAAAAGATGCACTAAAATAAGTAACAAAGTAATCATTTTAAGTTTGTTTTTTTTTTTGTTTTTTAAGAATTTCACCCCAAGCAAGGTGTGAGTGACACTTGCATGCAAGGGGTTACAGAAGGTTGAGAACAAGAGTAAAGAGACGTGTTTGAGGAAAGGATAGAAAGAAGGGCGGGGAACAAGACCAAGGCATCAGAAGATGTCAATTGACATTACACTTGAATACTTGAACATTATAGTTATCAGGGAAGCAAGTAAGAAGAAGGGAGTTCCACAAATTGGAGGTGTGAGAGAAGAAGCTGTTTGTATAGAAGTGATGGTTACATTTAACTGTTTCGACAGTGAAAGAGTGGGACTGAGATGGCAACCTAGTAGTTTGCTTAAATTCATGCAATCTGGGAACCAGCAAAAGTAGCTCATCGAAACAGTTGCCGTGAAAATATTTGTAGAAGAGACAGAAGGAAGCCATGGCATGTCTGTGAGAAAGTGACTGTAGATAAGATGCCAGATCAGGACCTATCACATTGCATATCCATCTCTGGATTTTGTTGAGGACCTTGATATGTACAGCGGGGGCACCAGATCATATATGACAGCAGTATTCCATGCAAGAATGGATAGTTGATTTATAGTTTTTCTGAATATTGGTGCCTTTTATAAGTTTCAACCAAAAGCAGCAGTGACTGTGGAATGTTTCCTTAGAAGCAAATAACTAATATGACCATTGCCATTGTAAGCATGATAAACTACCAAAACACATTTCACCATTGCTTTTCTGTTAAACATTAATAAAACCATTGAATATAGTCAAGAAATTTTCCAATTACTTTTACTTTTAAAATATGCCTCCCTAAAACTAAAATTGTTTTATGGTCCTTCTTTACTATCCTTTCCTCTTTCTACTACTTTTTATTTTCTATGTCAGCTTCTCACTTTTTTTCTCTTTATCATTCTCATTTTTGATTATTGTTTAATTTTCACCTTCATGCACCATATCTTTCTATCCAAATTTGTCACTCTCTCCCATTCCTTTTTCTCTCTCTCAGCATTGTCGTGTTCTATTTTTAAAATGTTGCCTTTAACTTTTTTTTTTCATATCTAGATATATCTATGTTTTGTTTTCTCTTTCTCTTGGCTCCTCTCTCTCTCATATATCTTTATAAGCAACATTTCTCTATCCATGGACACTGAGACAAATCATCCTCATTCCTTTCATATTCCATTAGTAAAAAGGAAATTCCACTAATACAGCTTCTCAAGAACTACTACTTTGTGGAACAGACTCCTGAGGGGATATTTTTCCAATAACTACAATCTTAACCTTTTCAACTCTAGGATTAACTGTTATCTCTTCAACACAACCTCATAAAATAAACTTCTTACTTCCTATTCTTGCACTCATAAAAATACATCATTCAGTAACTCTCTACCTTGGGTGGCTTTTGGGCCGTGTAATGGGTAAACATTAGTAAAAAAAAAAAAAAAAAAAAGAAAGAAAGAAAAAGAAAAAGAAAGAAATTGCAAATCATCAGGAAAGGTAGAAGTATCTTAAAAATGAGTTCCAAAATGAATTTTCCAAGTCTTCATGTCCCATTTTTGTTTTTCTTTTGTTCTTTCTATACTTCTTATTCATCCACCTTTTACACTTATCCTTTCTCTATTTCTTGAATTAAATCATTCACTCTTTATTCTCCTCTACCCTCTTTATACAAAATGCATCTTTCTGTTTATCTTTCTCAGTTTACTGTCCTGTTCATTTCTTCTTCTGTTTCTGCATTCACATCCCTTTATATTACATTTTCCTCATTTGTCTCGTGAAAAGTCTCCAGCTTCACTCTCTCTGTATTCTGGTCTTAATTCTGCATAAGACTTCACCTCTTCAATCTTCATTTTCCACCCTCTTTCTACATTTTATCCCAACTTAGTTTCTCTTTTCAACAACATGTATACACCAAAAAGAATTCTCACTATTTCATCTCTATTCCTATCCTGTTTTATCATCACAATGGTGAAACGTGCAGGCTTTTTGCTTTTAATCATGATTTTTGTAATGTGTGTTTTCATTCATAAAAAAAAAAAAAAATAACTGTTTGATTGATCACATTTGCAAATCTAAGAGGCACCTAAGATCAAATCACTCCCCCAATCTGTCTGCCACTGTATTCTGACAACTTGAGAAAAATATTCTTCACTCATCAAGAGAAACAAACATTGACAAGTCCTCTTTATTTGCTGATTACAACTTGACTACTGTTTTCTTTTTTAAACATTCTTTCTGAATTTTTTTTCCCACTCAATGTTTTTATTTTTATTTCCTTTTAAAGGCAATCAACTTATGGACATTTTGAGACAAGAGATTTTGGGACATCCTGAATACTTGTATTTAGTTGTTTGGAAAGTAATGTCACAGTTTTGTAGATGGAATAATAAACCATTCAAAAGTAACAAAGATTAAATTCATGACATAATAAACATTATTGGCAATGAAAAAAGACAATTGTAAAATGAATTGTTTAAGTATTTCTTTTATCCTTTGTTAAAAAAGAATTTTGAATTCTGCACAAAAAGAATTAACTAAAACTTAACATACCCCACCCAGCAAAAAAAAAAAAAAAAAAAAAACAAAAGAAAAACAAAAGAAAAAAAAACTTTGAAAAGGATGTTTTTTTTCTCTTGATACTGCTATTACTGAATATTTCCTCAGTAATTTTTATTGTTTTAAAAAGTTAAGTTTAGAATTTTAATAAAGCTAAAATATACAAGTTATGCATTTTCTTTTTTTCCTAGAATAGACAACAAAAGAAAAACTATTTATTTTACTAGATTCTTTATTTACAAGAATAATTTTATATTTACAAATTTATGAACTAACTACAATGCAATATTTATTAATTACCATATTATAAAGAAATAACTATGAACATTTTTTTTCATGAATTTATAAAATGCATGAGACCAAGAAAATTTAAGTAAACACATAACTAGAAATAACTGTAATTATAAAGTTTGAAAAAATAAATTTTCCATGCATTTCTTTCATTTGCTCATGCCATACAAATTCAACAAAATAGATTGTGAGCATCTGGGCTTATACTTTTCTTCTTGAGAATTAAGAGCAAAATGTTAAGCACTATTTATTTATTAGACTATTTCCAAGAATAGTGTTTAATACTTTTGTTACCGATTCTTGAGAAAAAAAAGAGAATACATAAATCCAGCTTCTTATGGCTGAGCTTTAAAATTTTAAAAAAGATCTTTTTAAAACAATAAAAATTATCAGGGGAGTATACAGTAATAGGACTATCAAGAGGAAAAAATAAAAACATCCTTTTGATAGTTTTTTAATGTTTAACTTGTCAATTTTATATGACTATTTTTTCAGATCAATGATTAAAAAAGGCTTCAAGTGAATGAACCCAGTAGGTCTTAGATATGTCCTTCCTTCTTCAAACCTCATAGACCAGTGCTAGTGAATCAAAAAAACTTTACCAAATAACAGAACCCCCATCATTTGAGGACTTTCAACAGAAACAGCAACTAAAATAGATAGTACATGTAAAATGAAGAGAAAATAATAATAATAATCAAAATGTTGATATTCTACTCTACTCCAAATAAAATGTTAAAAAAGAAGTCTTCATTAATAGCAGAAAACATGATACTGGTCTTGAGAAACCTATTTTCTTAAAAAATTGTTTTAATAGAAAGACTTTTTAAATTTCAGTCAAAATTAGCGCTTGTTCTGCGATTGTGCAGTAAAATGATAACAACTGAACCAATGCAAATTTGCATATATCTGTGCATATATCTAAAAAGGAGTGCTCAAGAAGAAAAGTGCAAGAACCACTGATCTAATAATTATTCAAAATGCACATGACATATAGGAATGACAAACTTGCCTCAATGTCTTAACTCCAATTTCTTTGGCCACTTGAGAATTACATTTTTTTTTAATAGAAACATGCATTAATTTGACAAAATAATATAAGTTTCTCCTGTTAAGAGCAAGTCAATATTTGGATAAAACACTTGTGTTAAAAATAGAAAATATACCTCCTTCCCATGTATGCACCAAAATAGTCAAAACCAAGCATACAATAAAAGTATACAATTAAAATAAATTACCAAAAATTGCCTCTTTGAAAGTTCCAGAATTATAATGAAGTGTATACTTATTTGGTAATATAATCTTTAGTTAAACTGTTCCTAATAATAATAATAATAATGGGTTTAAAACTTTTATTACAAGAAGAACCAAATGTAAATCATCTGTATTCATCATCTGATTTGCTAGAATAAATGTGAATATATGTGAATAAAAAAGAAAATATTGAAACATTTTCAACTACTCTCTGATTAAATCATAACTTTTTATGATGACTTTAATAAATAAAAAAATTATATATTATTGTTGTCATTCTACTGTCAACATTTCATCAATGAAAAAAAAAAAAAAAAAAAAAAATCCAGAAAGTTTATTATCAGATGGTGCAAAAATAAACAAAATCTTTACTTTCTATCTAAAACATGATAACCCGACTTTTGTGGAAGAAAATTTCTCACAATGCTCTGATACGTATCAATTGAACAACTGTCATTTGGAGAGACATTTATATTAAGACAATCAAAAGCATACAACAAAATTGGTAAACACAGAAAAAATAGACATTCCATGACAAAAAGTTTTAAAAAAAAGAAAGAAAAAATATGAAGTGTGAGAAAACAGAAAGAGTATATAAAAAAGTAACAAGAAAAATTCATTCTTATATACAAAATATATTTTAAAAGGATGAAATTTGTTTTTAAGCACACAACACATACGTTTCAGTGAGATATGTTTTGCTTTAATCAAGTATTCTTTTCATGTTTTATTAATTATTAATTAATGAATTTTCATATTTTTAATTTAGGGCTGGTTTTTGCCACTTCCTTGATTTTAGATTATAAAAAGCTTGTTTATTATTAATTTGATTAACAGTTTTATTAATTATTTAATAAAAACTATTAGTTTCATTATATTCAGTGCCGCTGGCAGTAATTTATAAAGGGAAGCCAGTTAGAGTGTGAGTTTGTTTGCCCACTATTTTATTATTAGTTTCAAAATTAGTTGAAGAAAAGTAAACTTTGCATAAAACTCACAAAGAAAATCAAAAGTAACAATATTTTTTAGTACAAGTAAAATCAGAAAAGTCCCTGAAACAACTTTTAGTGAAATAGTGAGGTACAGTTTGGCAGGTGGATCTGTTCTGAAGTTCTCATTATTAAAAGTTACTAAGCATAATTTAGTTCAGTACTGGGCCTAATTGGGTAGCAAAATAGTGTTGCCTTGAAAATTAGCATTCAAAATCTTTTTTTTTATCTGGGTTCAAGTACTGAACACTAGTGCTAATAGGAAGTATACAACTGCTTTGGTCACTACAGTAAGCCTTGGTATTTTTGTTAATCTACTTTCTCAAGATACCATATTTATTGTCAGTGAGTCAATTGAATATTTTTTTCTTTTGTCAATCAAAGAAAATTTTTCATTTATGCACAATCATCTCTTTCCAGTCTTGACAGAGTTCAAAAGTGTTTACATGGCCTTGTAGGTGATGAATTATTTCCCACTCTACAACCTCTTTCCACAGATACAACATTGCAAGCCTGTTGCTACTCTATCATAGTATCTATGGAAAATGTGATAAGTTACATTCTCTAGTTCCACCAGTTCAGAACTTTACAGCCAAGACCCTCCATGTCATATACATAGGGATGAACTATTCTGATTCCCTTTGTATTCCATTGGTAAGAAGAAAGTTCCATTCAGACAGCTTTGTTCCAAGAGCCACCGTTCTGTGGAACAGACTCCATCATTTCCCTTGGCTGTGGATGGTAGAATAAAGAGAAATACAAGACAATGCTATTTGTAGCTACTGATTACCTCCCTTTTGTATATTCAACTGTTACCTGCAGTTTGTATGATTATATGCTTCTAAACAATTGCTTGCAAGAACCAATGCCTCACATTCATCAAAGTTCAATTCAATGCATTTGTAAATATGGTATAATCTGTGGGTAAAAATTTGTGCTTGTTTCTAGTGTCAGTAGTCAGTACATAAATTCAAGCAAATGATAGAATTCAAATGAATAAGACCTTTCTCTATATTACATTTCTTCTCTTGTATTAATTTTATATTTTGTGTACTAACAAAATTTGTAAGTGTTTCTTTGCCAATTTTTTGCTTCAAGAAAGTGGTATTCTTTATAATTGAACAAGACTGAATGATAAATGAGGTATAAAAAACATGGGAGTGTATAATAACCCAAATTAATAAAATTACTAATAGCAATATTACAGAAGTTTCTATTCTCAATGATGCTTTTTATTTTTATAATAAACTTTTAAGTAACCAATAACAAAGTTTGAATCTGCAATGAGACTTGTTAATAATTCATGAGACATTATTTGATTAAAATTTCTTAGATTTTCATCATTACAGTGTAGCTTGCAGGGATTGTCCCTACCTAGTCTACCAAGATATCTGCTAGTTGGCGCTGCTTCAGGACTATTAAAAGAACAGACATAACCTTTTCTCTTTCTCTCATTTTCTCCAAAATATAGTAGAATCAATATGAGTGTTGCCCTTGCTAGGAGAAATTTATTTCTGCTAGGTGACTATCTAGTAAATTTTAACTCATGCCCAAACATAACCACACATTTTCTAACAGCAAAGCCTTAAATGTTTTTCTTTTTTTCAGTTATATGTGGACAACACTAGTATATCTAATCTCTTATGGTTGTCCTTTATATAAAAATATATAGATAAAATTCTTTCACATGTTGAATACAATTTCTTTATTAGTTCTAAGCCCCATTCTGATACAATCCTGTTGATGCACAACTACCACAAGCTACAAAATCTTCATTAGCTTGTTTCAGATACTAGTTTATGAGTCTAGCGAGTCCAGACCTTACTAAGTGCCCTTTAGTTGTTGCCTTGTGCCACATTGAGATTAGTAAATAACTATAGGTGTCTTATAGAATAATAAATAACTTGTCTGCATCTGCTGACATCCAATCCTTGAGATCATCATCATCTCTCTTCTGGTGGTGGTGGCAAAGATGGCTGTGAATCAAAGAGTTTTGTGAGTGCATTCGCTGATTTTAGTAGACAAATCTATGTGAGAAAGAAGCCCACACACTTGGCCAAAAGTGCTTCCCTCATAGCTCAAAGGTACCTTATAGATTAGTAAAGGGTTACAGGTGCAGTATAGATTAGTAAAAGACTATAGGTACTGTATAGATTAGTAAATAACTGGAGATGGTGTATAGATTAGTAAATAACTGGAGATGGTGTATAGATTAGCCAATAACTAGTTTTACCTTATTACAGAGCAATAATTATAAACTACCCAATAAGATCACTATAATGAGTTCAGTCTTCACTGGTGACTTTTCTGGAAATTTTATAAACCAATTGAATCAACCTTATAAAAAAACTGCTTGATATCAGATCAAATGACCACAACTTAAACTTTAAAATAAAATATTAAAATAAAATATTTCTTTTCTTTTTTTTTGCCTGAATATTTGATGATAAATTATCATTATTATACACTCATTTTGATTGTTATGTCATAATTATTGTACCCACCAAGCCTTTTTCAAGTGTTTGTTTAGGAATTTCAATCTGAAGCCTTTATTTAATCCACAAGGTTAGATTGTTTTCATTCCATGCTAGAGAATATTTCATATCTAGCATGTACAGATGATGGAAAATGCAACATTAAAATCTGACAGAGCATTACAATAGCAAAAGATACCTTCCAAAAGTGAAGCAAAATATTAAGAAATAGGAAAACTTTATTACAAACAAAGATAAGAGTACTGAACTGTTACGTAATATTGGTTCTCCTATATGGTAGTAAATATTTGATAGTCTCATCACAGATGAAGAAGAGACTTGATATAAAAAAACAATGTAGTTCTACAGATGGATGCTGGGATTACCACTAAGTGAACAACAATGAAGTTTTAGGGGAAATAGAAACAAAAAGAACACTTATACTTTAAATCAGAAAGAGAATTAAAATTTATAGGGCACATAATGAGGAAAGAGGGCTTAGGAAATTTAATACTCATAGGATATATAGTGGGGCAGAAGAATGCAGCACACAACCTACCAAATGAGCTTGTGTAAATGATTAGCAGAACAGGGGTTAGGAGAAATAGTGAAAATACAAAATTTATTAAGCGCTACAAAGCACAGGAAACTGTGGAGAGCCATAATCACCATTTACTGGAGAGACACACTACATAAAAAAAGAAGAATGGTGAGCAGAATGAACAATCTACTCTTTTATGGATTGAATAAAGGGTTCAATTTGAAATTTCTAGGTTATTATATGCAAGATACACCTGAAGATGTGAATGTACAATGGCTGAAATGTGACTATAAAAACTAAGATAAAGATACTCATCAAAGTATATCAATGTATAATAACAGAAATTTGTATGTTTAGATAAAAGTTAGCCAATTCTTTAAATGCAGCAGCTTTCACTGAACTAAAAACAACTCTTAAACAAATCATAACAAATGATACTGTCTCTCTATAAGTAGATTGGATCTTCTCGGCTATGATATAAAAGAAATCTCAAATAAAGTAAGTTTTTCTTTGTTTATATAAATAAAACTACTGAAAAATATGTGAATACCATTATATTGATTAAGTAATATTGTCAGACTTCAAGTTTAACCACAGGGTACTTTATTGCTATTTGTTTATATTTTAAGCACAATGAAGTACATCACAAAAGCATTCACAGGAAGCAAAATGACTTATATTTATTTATTTTGAAATATATACCATTAGATAATAAATTCTTACTAATAATTGTTAAATTCTACATGGTTTAAAAATATTTTTAGAAAATAAACTGTGCACATTCCTTGCAAAAAATATCAAGAGTGAAAGAGACAAGCAGAAAAACAAAAGAAAAAGAAAAAAAAACAAAGAGGAAAGAAGAGAAAAGTTTTAATTCAGAAGAGTGAGTTTGCCTACCTCAGCTTTTTCCTGACCAAAGCTTTTCTGAAATGAAGAACAATGTTTCTGTTTTAACCCTGACTAATGATAAAAAATTACCATGACAGATTTTAGTAACTGCAATATACTATACTGCAGTTTAACAATAATTATATCTGTCAAAAGCTGTTCAATGGTACAAAAAAGTTGTTGGTATGAATCCAAAACAAACTGTGATTAAGAAAAAAAAAAAAAAAAAAGAAAAATTGTCACAATTGTTTCTACAGAAAATACTTTTTTAAAAATCTATAAAAATTCTTATTGACTATTTTTTTTATTACTTTGATGAATTACTTGGTTAAAAGCACTTATTCTATCAAGCACATCATCTAATAAAACTTTTAGGCTTGACTACCATTTACTGGGCCCACATTCCTGAAAATAGACAACAACATGAATAAAACAGTTGACCAAATGGAATAAACAAGAGTTACTAAAATGATAATGGTAGTATTAGCCATTTCCTTAAAAGGAAAAATCCAGCATTCATTGACTGAGCAGCCAGCACTACTTTGAGTTGAAATTTATAAAATCTTTCTCTTAAAATAATTTTTCAGGAAAATAGTCCAGTAACTGTTATTGCCCTTTCCAGTATTGGTGGAGGGCTTTCTTCTTAACCTTTTGTTTTCAGTATTTTGGAACATCAGTATACTGATTATATCATTATTTTTTTCTTAATGCCATTCATTTTAGTTGCTGCTGTTGTTCAAAGTCCTCAAATGATGTGGCTTCAGTTATTTGGTATAGCTTTTTGCTTGTGATTCTGTAGTGCCAGTCCACAAGGTTTGAAGAAGGATAGTCTTCTCATCACAGTATTTTAATAAATACACCTCTGGCCTCATTAAACATCTGAATCACTATAACTGAATTATTATTAGTTTTTTATCTATCATTAATTGTAATTAGGTTGAAAATAATTGTTTACTGATGGTGAATCTTGTAAAATAATAGGCAAAGTTATGTTTTTATATTATGAGTTGTTATTCTTGTGTTTTCTTTGAATTCATTCTTCATCACAATAATCGTCAGTATTGTATATGTGTTTATGAATTCTATTTGGTCAAATGTGTTATTTAAGTCATTGAATCCAGAACAGCAGGCCTGGTAAAGAGTAGCCAAGCCAACTTTTACAAAGGTGAGCAGTAGAGTTGTTGACTTTGATGTTGAAACAGTCTGATCCCCAAAGAGTCTGTAAGTAAAAGATTATCACATTCAAGAGTTATACACTAATAACCTGTTAACTGTAAATTAGTTAATTAGCATGAGGAATAAAACATTAAATTCATATAATAATAATAATAATAATAATAATAGTAGTATTAGTTATAATCTCAAATTGTTTTTAAAATTCTAAGTCAAATCACTTTATTATTAACTAGTTTAACCATTTTTACAGATTTGAGAGAAATATTTAAGTAATTTTGTAATTACATTTCACTTATAAAATATCAATGCATTTTCTGTTTATGTTCAAATATTTCTTTAATATTAAAATGAAATAACATTCAACAGTGAATAGTAAAAATAATGAAGAGAAATTAAAACCTGGAATATTATACTCAAAAATTTAGAGGGCCACCCTCTAGACTTTGAAGAATCAACTAAAAATTGACAGTTGCAGGACTTTTTCAAAACTTAGAGTCAGAGGAGTGTTCTCTTCCTGTGTGTTTTCATTCAATAATTATAATAATGATTATAACATTAACATATGACTGCATAAAAGTTTCCTTAAAATTTTAGCTCTTTCTGCTTAATCTACATTGCTGGCTAATGGTAATGTTAAGGCTGGTAGATTTTAAATTTTAGTTAATCCCTTCACTAAAAAGTTAGACGCCCTGCACTAATGGGTTAAATAGTTTCAGCATCCTAGGAGTTAATTAAACCAAAGAAAGTATGAAACTTAGTAATTACTAAATACAGTGACCCCAATATATATATATTACCCTGACTTGACATCTGTGAATGTAACTGAGATATTGATACAAATTATTAACACCTTACTCCCCTTTTGTTTAAACAATTGCTCTAGCCGTTACCATAGAAATTTTGATTTCAATAATGAATATGCTTATAAAACGCATAAATTTCAGAAATAAGTTATTCCAAAAAAATTTCGCTTGAAGATGGAACGCAGCTTAGTACTTTAATTCAATTTAATTCAAATAATTATATTGAAGTTTTCGGCTCTTGTTTTGAAACATGAGAACTGTTATGTAGTGTGTTGGAATCATATTTTTAAATAAATAATTATATTTATGCTCTACTTTTGTATCGAGCACTATTTTTTAAAAATAATAAAAAAAAAAAAATACTAAAGAACTTTGAATTATTTATCTAATGAGTTCTTTCCTATTTTCTATATATTTTTCACACACACACACATATATATATATATATATATATATATATATATATATATATTGGGGAAAAATGTATAACAAAGTGGAAAAAGTTTTCTTGTGATGCATTTTGTACTTTAGGACTTCATCGGACTAAATTTGTTATGTTAGTGCAACTACACATATGCACAAACAAGGGAAGCTGGAAATTATTATTTTTTTTTTAATCTAGCCAATTATAACTGTGATAATAGAAGTTCTACCAGGAATGGTAAAATGTTGTATGATGTCTTGATCACAAGGTCATACACAGTAAATGGTACTTACAACATTTACCATTCCTGGAAGAACTTCTATTATCACAATGTGGGATATCTAATAACGAAAATAATAAAAAGAAAAAGAATCTAAATAAAATTGGATAGATGAAAAAAAGAAGAAAATATTTAATTTAAAATTTCCAATGTATCACCAGAAAACCAACAATTATGCCTCTTCACAACTTTCCTTTTATTTAATATCTGTAAATTCTTCATTGCAATGACTGATACTGGGAAAGACAGAGGCAACATTTATTGTTTCCTTCTCTAGCTTTGAATCCAGAGTTGTTTCTTCTAAACTAGTTGCTCTACTATGGCTACATACCTCTATCCACTTTACTATTTCAGCTGATGGTTTCATGCCTTTATGAAAAGTATGAATGTGAACACCAATTTCAGTTTTTTTTCTGATGAAAAGCAGTGAACTAGCTGAACATCCATATATATATATATATATATATATATATATATATATATATATATATATATATTCGACATTGCATTTTATATATTTAAATTATTTTATAACTATTAACTTTCTAATATCTGTCTATATTTCTGAAATGAGGTATTATGTACATTATTTACATTATTCGGACTATTGTCCTCATCTTTGTCGCCATATTTATTACAACGTTTTGGCCTTCAGGTGAAGGAAGGCCGGAGCATACAACGGCCGAAACATTGTAATAAATATGGCGACAAAGATGAGGACAATAGTCCGAATAATGTAAATAATGTATTAACTTTTTGTTATATATCATTTTGCAATTTTATATTCTATTTAATTAGCCATTCACATTTACCTCCCTTGCATACAGCTTTTAGTTGGGAAGTGGTAATCATAAAAAATTATTTCTACTGTTTTATTTGTTAAAAGTAAAAAATGTCCAAAGATAGCTAACATGAAACAAAACAAACAAAAAACAAGGTATCAACAACCTGATCTCTATCCTTATTAATGAGATATTCCATAGTTATGGTAATATGAAGAATGTTCCTTTTGAGCTGTATTAAGTAAAACTTTACTTACACTTTTGGACTATTGTCCTTATCTTTGTTGTTGTTATCACAACATTTTGGCTGTTGTGCTTTCCAGCCTCTATCAGATGTATATTGATCCAGGTAACTTACAGGGAATACCAAACTCTGGGAGTAGACTGTTCTATTTCCACTGCCCATGTCTAGGAAAACTGTGTCTACTTCTCAGTCATTACTCACCCTGTTTCCACTGTCCAAGTAAACACTGCCTAGTCCAGGAACTGAATTCTCAATTACTATGTCACCAAATCTGTAAACCAGGGCTTTAACCATCAAGGCTATTGACTATTCCAACATATTAAATAACAAATTCAATTCAATATGTCTTCACCAGATATCTCTGGCTTGCAGAAAAACCCATGACACACAGTTTTCCTGTTTAGAATAGATAAATCTAGCCTGCTTGAATTTTGAATCATAAATATGGCTTCTCCAGAAACAGATCTCTGGCAGCTCCAATTCCCATTGGTAATTTTTACAAGTAAAACTTTTTTTCATCTCCTTTCACTCTGCTTGTTGTTGGATACATGTTATATGCATGAGACTCATGTTAATATGTGTATATAATTTTGTGTATGACTTAGCAGTATAAAACTGTCTTGAAGAACAAAGCATTTTTGATATTCCTTTCCTTTCAGCTATTCCATTTGGTCCATAAATTAAGGTGTTATTATATAATACTCATAATAGTGGGGGGATGCAAATGGGATAAAATTCACTTTTTTTCATAGCACTTCCATTATCTAGTGACAACAATGTGATATTATTTAACATCATTAACTGATGACCCTGATGCAATATTATTATTTACTCATTAACTGGTTATACTGATGTGACATATTATGAGTACTAGATTATTTGCTTTGCCATTGTTTGAATCAACAACAAAAGACTGAATCAGAAAATAACTATTGTTGACAAAAAGCAATAAAACAATGAAGAATACACCTAAAATAAAAAGGTTTTAAGAAATAATAATTTCACTGCTATAACCCAGAGCTTTGCAAGCTTTCAGCATTGACAACATGCTTTTTAAAAATAATTTTTTTGCAATACACTACTTAAGTTTTATTAGGCAAGCCAAATATATAATTCATACTGTCTATAAAAAGAAATAATTCAATGAAGGATTTATTTACTAATTAAAGAAAAAAATAGGTAATCTAATACACAATTTGGAAAGCTCTAACCATATGAATATCACATAAGACAATGAATGGAACTAATCCTGTAATTGTAGGACATAATACTACATTATAATGTTGTATTTTTAATTGAACAAATGTTTTCATCTTCAGTATATGTTATTCAATATTGTGACTATTGAATGTTCTGATCACTATGCAAAGGTTAAAAGTCAATGTCATATGATGACAGCATGTAGCTGCATGATTTTTAATAAAATTGTATAAATTCTATAGGATTTGACATTTGTTGAATAAAACCTTAAATAAGTTTACTTTCAGTTGCTTAACACTTTTTGAAAACTTTAACAAATAGAAGATAATGTAGTAACTGGAATGTTTAGAAATAAAATATGAAGTTATTAGTTTAAATAAAGTCATTATATAATGATAGAGATTTTGTTTCATTCAGATCTTTAAAATAAATAAAAATAATACCTCATGTCAAAAATTACAGAATACTTTTCATTCTTATTGTTATTTTTTTTTAACTAAAGAGTTTGTTTATTTATCTGGGAGAAAACAACTGAAGGCAAAACAAGTTAGGCATAAATCGATAAATAATACAGAAGTTTTGTTGATGCTAAAAACATTATTTTATTTGTCCCTTTTTATCCATTTTATGAAATGTTTTCTAAGAGTCATCATTGGAAAAAATGATTGAATGCCTATAGTGTTTAATCAAGTGGAGACAATGTGCAGAAAAATAAAGAAAAATAAGCTTAGACATCTCTGCCAAACTCTAAATTAATGACCTCCAGCCATATCTGCAGGATTAAAAGGTCATTATTGGCTTGTTTTATTAATGGACTTCGGCTTTCTTTTTTGTTAAATGACTACAGTTGAAACCTTCATGAGTGAATTTATTCATACGAGAGAGTGATTATGAAATTGGCAGTATGTATAACCGAGTGAGTTTATAACAGTTTATGTTTTCATTCATCACACACATACATACATATATATATATTTTTATTATTTGGTGTGTGAGTGTGCATCAACATTTTGTCTTTTCTCTTATTTATACTAATCTATACAGAATTCTCAGTCAGTATTATGCATTGATATCTGTAAAAAATATGGTTTTGCATGAGTGTCTCCCAGTAGATAGAAACTATAGTTGCAAGGATATGCAAATACACATTTGAGTGTATAAGCAAATAGATATTTTAATATTTTCACTCTGAGCATGGAATCAATTAAGCCACTAAAACACAAATGGTTACTGAGAACGAAAGACAATAAAGTGAAGGAAATATATATATATATTATCTGTTTATATGTTATTTTTTAAATATTCTGTTCTTTAATTAGAGTATGAATTATATTTACTGGCCTGAATATTCACAAAATTTCATTACTCTGTGACTGAATGGTTATAGAACATCTGGCTTAATGGTGGTTTCTCATAGGGTTTAAATTTGATTTTGAAACTACCTGCATCTCTCATTTCATGTACATGTGTAGATGTGGCAACATCAATAAAGCCCAGTCTGATGAAATCCTAACAGATGAAATGCGTCACAAGAAATTTTTCAGTTTATCATATCTTTCTAAATATATATATATATGTGCGTGCACACACACACGGAGTGCGATGGTTAAATTATCGCCATTTTATATTTTTAATTTCACATATGCACGTTGTTTATTTTTGATTTTGTCAACTGCACATTATAGTAAGGTCCGCTGAGCACTGTGAGAAGAAGAGCACCATGATACAATTCAATTTGCCAGAAATATGGAAATAGCTTTCTGTACTGCTTAGCATTCATGCCAGAAACTCCAATACAAACATTTCAGTGTGTCTGGGTGTCAATCTGAGGACAGTGCAGAGGATTCGGAAAGAGTTGGATGAGTCTAATGATGATAAAAATAAATATGAACTTTTAAATTTATTTCTAGTGCCATTAGTTATCTATGAATTCAAGAAAATGGCAGAATTCAAATGAATTCCCTTTCTCTATATTACATTTCTTCTTTAAAAATTCACCAATTACATAAAACAATTAACTTGGAAATATGAAAAATTTAAAACATATGATAGACAGAACTTGTATATTAATCAACCAAACATGCTTGAAATATGATAAAATATAGTTTCAAGGTATGGTATATTTATAGGTTAAAGTGTTCAATATGTGATTATATATATATATATATATATACACACACACACACACACACATCATCATCATCGAGATCTTCATAATGCAATCACAACTACATTGGGCTGGCTATGTGGCAAGGATGAGTGATGATCGCATTACCAAAAGTTCTTTTTTTTACAGTGAACTCCATAGTGGCCATAGAAATGTTGATAGACCTTGGCTCAGGTATAAAGATAAACTGAAGAGCAACTTTTCTTACATCAACATTCCATTCAAGAACTTTGGAGAGGTAGCTATGAAGAGATCAGAGTATCGTTCTAGCCATCATGCAGCAATAATGCACCATCAAGAAGCAAGCATCATTCGACTGCATGAAACGCAAAAGCAAAAAAAGACAGATAACAGTGTTCCTGCTGCACTTGGATACATTACATTCTCTTTTACTGTTTGTGGTCTTTTGTGCAATTCTTGAGCCGGTCTCAAAAGTCATGCCCATCATAGTCATGATAATTAGTTTGTGGTTGTTGGAACCTTATACAAAAAAAAAAAAAAAATCGATGGGAGAGTCCATTATATATATATATATATATATATATATATATATATATATATATATATATATTATATATGAACATGCATATCTGCTTATGTATATACAGATACATGTTCATGAGTTGATATTTATTCATGCATATCTAAATCCAGTTGTGCTTTGAATGTGTTAACTTGTGTGTCTGTGTGCACTTTCTGTGTCTTTTTTGTATGTGTTTTCTTGTAGCTTCTTTGAATGTGCCTGTGCTCTTCCTTAAAAGCTCTTTAGCAACAAAAAAAGTGGTAGTCTGACAAAGCTTTACAAATTCAGGTCAAAAGCAAATCACTTTTTCTGTCAACATCTTTGTGATATCTGACATTAGTTGCCAATTCAGAAATTTAACAAAAAAAAAAAGTCACTGAATTTCTCTATTCAGTGTCTTATGTAATGTTAACCCACCGAATCTGGTAACAGAGACCAGATCAAAAAAAAGTATATCTTTTACAAAATTCTCTCATCTCTGAATTTTTCAAACAAACCACAAAGAATTTGGTAACTGAATTTTAATTTTATAATTTTAAACAGTTTCTATCCTCGAGGATGTATGGGTAATGCAGTGGATATTGGTGTATCAAGTTCAAATTCCTGCATCACCTCCTGCATTCACTTTCATGCAAATACTCTTAAGATAGACATGAATCTGTCTATTTTCCTCCTCCCATTTATGTGTTAAATAGCATGGTACATTCAGCTCTCTAGCCTTGAATAGCAATCAAGTCTCAGAGAAGGAAGATTTCTGAATTCCAAACCATGGAGAAGGTATTTGGAAATTACTCCACTATGTGTCCCAAGAATACACAGCAATAAGGAAATGGAAAGTGTGGAGTGTCATGATTGTCAACATCCTGAATGGACAAGGAATTTAACAAAAACTCTTATGTATAGTTAGAAAATGCTTTCTTATCATTTTATTGAACTCTTCAAAATTTTAACTTCAAGATGGTTAAAGTATCAAAGAACAAACTGAAAAGTCTTTTGAAATCTTTTAACCTTGTGTCAGCCCCCCCCCAAAAAAAGGGCAAAGTATTCTCTATTCTTCTTATCAGTTTAGCAAGCCTGCAATATCAACAAGACATGAAAAAAGTTCATTTTCATGAATGCAAGCTGTGTGCAATGCACATGTATGTCATGTGGTATATTGCATATGACCACAGATGCATGGGTGCATCTATTCAATGGCTTTATTAAAGGTCATAAAAATAAAATAAAAACCTTCTCAGTGTTATTACATTTTTGGTTTACCTTGTAGAACTGTTTTTTGGTAAAATAACCATAAGGCACTAATATGTCGATACCATTATGGAAGCAAAAGACAAAGCCAATGTTGAAAACATCATCCATTTTGGTTCAAAAATTTTAATTTTGTTTACTATAATAAAACATAAGCAGTATCATTATTTTTAATGATAAATAACAGAAACATTAATGTCATTATTTTAGGGTCCAAATATCCACAGTATCAGTAGATGTATTAAAACAATATTTGGTGAATAAATTACTATATATACTCATGTATAAGCCAACTGAATTATTTTGGATAAATTTTAATCTCTCCAGAAAAATTTACCTGTGTATAATGCATTTTTTTGAAACCTATAATGCAAGCAGTCACTGAAAATGCATGATTTTTAGCCTCTTCAAAAAATTACCCATGTATAGTGCAAACCTCTTTTTTTTTTTGTTACAAAACTGATAATATAAACTCACACTATACTCATGTATATACAGTAAACATTTTTCTTTTTTTTAGAAATACAGTTTTTTTTTAGGTTAAAGATTTTTAATACATAGTAAAGGACTCTGCATTTAGCTATAAAGAATAATTTATCCTATAAAAATAAGTGATCAAAAAAGCAGACTTTCTTTGACGTTTACCTTTCATTTAATTCTATTTTATCTTGATCATCTTTGTTAAAATTAATAATAGAAAACAAAAAGCCAATTTGCATTTATCAAATGCCATTACATCAAAGAGCAACTAGAATATTTTTTTGGTTATGCTTTTAAACAAAACTTCTTGCTCAGTCATAACAAATTTAGATTTAAGCCTAAGTACAATAAAAACTTCAGTTTTTAAAATTCAAAGTAAATTTTCAAAAGTTTGTTTTAGGGAAAAATAGTGTTTATGAACAAGAAGAAGTACAGTACTAATAATTTAAAAATAAATTTAACCCATTTATGCCAACTAACCAGTACTGGATTTTTGGTAGAAACCTATAACTGATATTAAATTATTATAAAGACACTTATATCGATATAAAAGTGTATTTTTTTGAAACCTATAATTAATACCAGATATTTTAGAAACCTCTTGGATTTTTTAACAGACCTATAATACTAGATTACTTTTAAGAAACCTATAAATATGTGATGTTTTTTGAAATCTATAATTTTTATCAGGTTTTGCTGTAAATTTTAAGTATTTTTGCATAATAAATAAATTGCAAACAATATTTTTTTCTTACTAAAATAGAATACATTTTTTAAAGAATAATACAGAGAATTTTAACTCATTAATGCATGACTTAAAATTCTTTAAAAAAATGTCTGTCTATATTTCTGAGATGAAGCTTTGTAATTAATTACATTGTTTGGACTGTTGTCCTCATCTTTGTTGCCATATTCATGTTTCAGCCATTATAGGCTCTGGCCTTCTTCAGGTGATTGGAATTTTGAACTGAACCCTTTATTTCATCCACCAAGGGTAGATTGTTCTAGATCCAAGTGCCATACCTCTTCCAGATGTCTCAGTTATCTCCTTTTAACTCAATTCTTCAAGTTATTGTTCATTACTGCAGTAGCCAGTTATTGAACTCACAACTCTTTGAGTCAAGTCACTGAATCCAAACAATGCTTTTATCCACTGGCTGGGTCATATGTCTTTGAGGACATCAGAAATGTATTCTTCTATTTTAGCAAAAAAAATATTGTTTGCAATTTATTTATTAGTACTAAAACTGATACTCACATTTACTTCATAACTAAAAACTTATTTATACAACTAGTGATTATTCATAATAATTTTTTTATTTAAATATTTTTTCCATTAGTTCTCTTTTTTTTCTTTTTTTACACTAATTCTCAGTATGTGTATTTTTTCAGTGCATTCACATCATTACCGAATGTGGCATAAGTTTAGTTTAAGATAGGTTTAATGGCAATACCATGGAAAAATTGCTCAAGCCCTCTCAGTACTTTCTCTTTTTGGGGATGCCTCAGACAATGACCCCAGCCCCCTCCCAAAAGGGGGAGATTAAAATTATTTTGAAACTACTCCAACTGAAGACAGGGAAGTATTATCAGATATAGATCAGAAATAATAAATAACCCTTCTGCAAGGCTTGATCTCACAAACTTATAAATAATTTCCAATCCATGTTGCAGAATAACAAACCGAGAGATATGAGTATATTATACTAATTTTCTCATTAAATTGAAATGCTTTTTATCTGGGCTTAAACACCAACCACAAAAAATGAATAGAAAATATAAAAATCTCAACCATAAAGCAGGGTTTGTAATTTGTTTAATGTTAAATATAAGCCTCCTCCTTGTTTGCATCCTCTATAAGACCTCATTGTTGCTCACACATTTGGTCCATGATATCCTTAGCATACTTCTGTAGAACCAAATCTCCATTGTCTTGAGTCTCTTCATCATCTTTGAGGAAATCGTCCAACATTTGCTGCCGTAAAGAAGGACAGATGTCACATCACAGCTCAGTATTCTTTTCTTTGTTACCAAAGAAATCCTCCTGTCACGCAAAACTCTGCCCAGCTTTTGGAATGCGTCCTTGGCCATCCCAATATGTATACAGATCTTAGTGTCGCACTTACTTAACATTAGGAAGAGGCAGCTGGGATGCATAATGAGGAAGGAGGGCCTGGAAAATCTGATACTCATGGGTCAAATAGAGGGAAAGACAGACAAGGGAATACAACACATGACATACCTGGCGGGCTTAAGCAAGTGGTCTAGAGGAGGAAGCAGAGGGAAGGAACTTGTTGAGTTGCAAGGGATAGAGGGAGGTGGAGAGCCATGGTTGCCTATGTCCTAAAAGGACATGGCACATAAAAAGAAAGAACTTGTTTGATAAGTTTATAAAACCAGTTATTTGGTATTTCCACAACAAAAGGAAATTAAATGCAATAGTCTATGGATTTCTGAAATGAAGCATTGTCATTATTATTGTGACTCATGTTTCTTCCAGCTTATTTATTTTGTCTGTTAACACCTAATAGTCATAATAAATGTAATTATAAACTAGTTATTATTTCTCTTTAAATTCAGACTGATGTCCTCATCTTTGTTTTTATCATCACAACATTTTCATTGTTGTACTCTCTGGCCTTCAGAATTTTGGTGATCCAGGTAACCTTCAGAGACCTGAAGAAAAGCTGGGTGTGCACAATGACTGAAACGTTGTGACAACAACAACAAAGATGAGGACATTAGTCCAAATGTAATGATAAATAATGAATAATGATAAATCCTCATCCAAGAGATTCAAACAGAAAGACGTTATTTATTGTTTCTTATTGCAACATACAGACCGTTCTTTCACAATTGTTAAATAAGCAACATAGATTCGAAATGAAGAATAAGTCTCCAGAGATATCTAAATTTGCATCCCTTCTCCTTCAGAGATTGTTCTGTGACAGTGCCATTATTAGTTTAGCTACAGAGGCTTTACTCATAATCTTAGCTAAAATAAACATATACTTAGATTTCTTACTTTTCCATTACTATTAGAAAGAAGCTGGCAGAAAGACTAATCAAAAATTGATAATATGGACAATACCTCATTTTCGAAATTCGAAGATAATTACTTCTGAGATGTTTTGGGAATAAGGTATCTTAAAACATATTCAGGGTGTTTTGGGAAACATATCTTAAGTCTTATTCATGATATGAATCTACCTCTTACTTCATCTAGTAAAATATACTTTCATCTTGTAAATGAATTCAAGAAAATTTCCAAATGTTTAACTAAAAAAGGCAAAATTAATCAAAGGTGAAAAGGAATTGCTGAAAGGAGATTAGAAAGTTTTAACAAAAAAAATCATATAAAAATGTTCTAATTTCAAATAGAGAAAATATGCCTGGATTATCTGTAGAGATAAAGAAATGTCCAAAAGACAGAGTTAGGCAAAAACATATATTCTGCTTCAGGCACTACATTTCACTGAGGGTACAAAGTTCAGTTTTATTTTAATATCAAAAACTTACACAGAATATTAGCAAAAAATAATCTTAAAAAAGAAGCATAAATTTAATTTAATGATAATCAAATATTGTTTTATATGTAAGAAGAATTTGTTGCACATACAAGAAACATAAAAAAAAAAAAAATTGTTTTTCTGTAATATTATTCTCATGTGATGAAGTGTTCTAATTTTGTTAAGAATGCTGTATTACTATGTGTTAGCCATCCCCTTATATAGCAGTGAATGCTGGACAATCTCCCCAACAGATGAGAAGAAAACAAGAGGCGGCAGAAATGTGGTTCTACAGAAGGATACTGAAAATTCTATAGATGGAGTGAGTAAGCAACAAGGAAGTCTTAAAGAAAATGGTAACAGAAAGAACACTTATACTCAGAATCAGGAAAAGGCAGCTGAAATGTCTTGGGCACATAATGAGGAAGAAGAACTTGGCAATCTTAATGCTCATGGCGCAAGAAAGATAGGGGAAGGCAGTGAGTGACTTATCTGATGAGCTTATGTGAATGAATGACAGAACAGCAGAGAGAGCCTTGACAAAGGGAGAAAAACTATTAAGGGCCACAAAGCATAGGAAATTGTGGAGAGCCATGATCACAAATGATCAAATGAACACAATGCATGAAATGACTTGGTTTTAAGGACTGAGAGAGAAAGAAATGGATGGAAGACAGGGAAATGAATTATTATTATTATAAATAGGGAAAAGTGAAGAAATTATAACTAATATCTGTAAGGAGAATGCATGAAATTGATTCTTATAGTATCATCTGGTTGGAAAATACATACGCACTTTTATTATATTTCAGATTTTTACATAAAATTGTCTATGTATGCACACACACATACTCACATAATATAAATAAATATATATATATATATATATATATATATATATATAATAATAATAATAATAAATATACATTTTTTCCTCACTAGTGGCATAACTTTATTATTAATATAAATAATAATTGTTATTATACATCCAGTAATATTTCATAAATATGTGTATGTATATATATATATATATATATATATGTGTGTGTGTGTGTATGTATGTATGTATGTATGTATGTGTGTGTGTGTGTGTGTGTGTGTGTTATAGTAGGATATATTCTGACCTGAAGAATGTCTCCTTCATGAAGGCAAAACATGTTTTCAATAAAATGATTTCCACTTTGATAAATATATATGTTGTGATATTGTTCACACACAAAGAGACGCTGAAAAAGTCTTAACCTAACTAAGAAGACCTTCCCCAGAAGATTTCTGGGAAATGAGTTGGGCGAATAGCTTTTCAACACCCCCTCATTTGTGTGTGTACATATATTTATACATATACACATAAGGTGCATTTTTCTACAAATTTTGACTTAGAATTAATAAATAGGCTTATGATAAATACCAGTTTAGCAGGAACTGTTCTTGACTTGAGGCATCTGTCCTGGTGCCTTACTCAAGATATAAGCTATCAATATTCATTTTTGTGCTAGTCCCAAAGCTTAAGAAGTGCTGGGCTATGAAAACATTTTATTAAAAAAGAACCTAAGCTGAAAATAAAACCAGAAAACTGTTCCTGTTTGAGATTTGGAAATTATAATAATGTTAACTATGAGTAAAATAATAAAAAATAAATTCTACAGAATGTTCAACCAAATTTGTTTCATTTTCTCTTCCTTGATACAATATAAGTAAAAAAAAAAAATAAATGGGGTAGACATTAGCTAAAAACAATATATTTACACATGTTCATACACCTATGTTTCTACACACAGACATATGCATTCTGTTTTTCATGGGGAAAACATACATTCAAGCCAATTGCATACAGTATTTTCTTTTAGCCTTGTTTAAATTCCAGAAGTTATTGATGTGAATACTATACACGAATAGACACATATTAGCAATGGGTGCAAAAAAGGTTTTACACTTGAGTTTGCCCCAGAGAGGGTCATGTCATCTAATAAAAGAATGCTGTACAATCATCAGAAATAAGAGAGTGAATCCAAAAGATAACATATTGGCCAACATTCTTTATTCAATCCAAAACAGATTGCTATGGAAATTATCAGCTAGAAGTTAAATATCAGTTAAAATATCAATAACAAGCCGAGATGTTTAAATTTAATCAATCAACAAAAAATTAAATTCAACATGGAAATCCAACTTTACATAAGTGAGCAATTACCCAGAATGCTTTAGTGTACACCTGCAAATTCTGAAAGCACAAAAAGAAAAAAAAATATCCATCCATAAAAATGAGGTAGAGATGAAGATTGAAAATAGGCCTTAAAGAATGCAGAAAAGCCTGTAATAAGATGTGAAGCAGGGACCTGGAGGGGAAAAGAAAATTTTGTGGAATGAATAAATAATACCCTGACAGTTGCAGGAAGAACTTTTTGTTTCGTAACCTTAACAGCAAAAGAAATCTAGAGTTATGCTGACAAAATCTTTTAGAATATATTTCAGTAAGTTATTTTTTTTATCTTTTTACTCTTGTTAAGTGCTTGTTTCATACTCACTGCAGAGTTAAGATGAAACCAAAAGAAATGACAAAAAAATGTGCATAACATAAAAATATAACAAAATAAAAAGAACATCAAAACTGTAAAGAAAAAAAACAAATATTTAAGTCTGTACTGAAGTTTTATTCACTGCAATTTGACTACTGCTCATAAGTGAAGTTTAATCATTTCTTTTATAGTTGAGTAGTTCAAGGGGGAGACAACTATTGTTGCCTTCACCACAAAAACACATGGTTACTTTTCAGAGATTTTGTGTATGGGAAGGGATTGAACAATAAATACATTGAAGTAAACAGACTTTGATCCCCCATAAGAAAGTAGAAAATAAATAAAGACTAAAATTGTATTGTAAAATAAGTATGGACAAGTAAAAGAAAAGAGGATTTTACTTACCTCAATACTAAGATAGGGTTTGACGTCGAGGGCATCACCAAACTGGACAATATAATCACCTTGTTTACCGACACTGCCACATGCACTATTTGCTGTGCCACCACCTACACGTGTATGAGCTCCTATACCTGTAAAATACAAAATAGATGCTGTCAGGTTTTCATATTTACCAATACTCAAAGATAAATATTCAATAAGATAATTATTACTTTTACTGATTTATGTCACTCAATTCAAATGATTGAAAGCTGCTATATTGCGTAACAACTGAGTAAAAAAGCATCTAAATCATTTTATTAAACACACTATGCATGCCTGTTCTGTTAATTTTATATGGGCTTTGTATTTTTTTATAAATTTCACCAAATACAAATCTCAAGAGCCACTCAAAGTAAAGCTTACTAAATGAAGTGTGTGATATGAATGAAAAAAAAAATATTTATAGAAAAGGCACAGGTAAGCTACGGTGATAGGAAATGACTGAAGCTGAGATACCATGTCAGGATCTATATCATTAATGATTACTAACTAGTCAAATCCCCGTCTTACAAACATTTCTCTTAATAATAATTTATAATTCAGCAGATGATTTATGATAACTTGGTTTTTGGCAATTGCCTTACTCAGTTTCCATCGGTCAATACTGTGTGTTTGAAAAATAGCACTTGTATTGCAGTTGCCATAACTTCTCAGCTTTTTGGCTAAGAATAAAGTGTAGTACCTGTTCTTATCAGCTTAATCTAATTCTCTCTCTCCACTTTCTTTCATTTTCTCACTGAAACCACGTAATGTCAGTTCCCCTCTTTCCATGTGATTAAAACAGAACAGTCCATTATTTATTAGGTATTGGCAGAGCGTAATGGTCGTGCAAACTAAAGAAGATCGAGAGAAGTACAATTATAATAGAGTCTTTGTATTTTATCAAGAATCTCGAAATACATATAATAAAATAAATTCACATAAAAAACAGATCTAATATAAAAACATCATGATCTGCCAGAAGTTCTCAATACATTCTTAAGATAAATATCTTGTCTGACAAATATATCTTCGCTGAAGATGATTTGCTATCAGTTGTAAAAAATAAGACCATAATAAAAGCTCTTGATCCAAACAATTTTTTCCCACATAGCATCATGAGACATCAAGGTGTTACATAAATGTTGGTTCAAATTTAAACACAAATAGATAAGAAAAATTCCACAATCTCTCACTCACTCTCTCTCATATATATTTTTGGTACACACACACACAGAGGCTTTTTTTTAAATTCACAGTAGGCATTTTTGGTTTGTTTCTGAAACATTTCATTGATAAAAAAAAAAGACAAAAAGAAACAATTCATATCCTATCAAACTTTTATTGAATATTCCCTGTTAGTTTGACCATTTACTCTATAGACCTTTGCTTCTGTCAAACCAGCAGCCATTTCAGATAACTAGATTTATGAGGTCATTCTGCGCCCCTTGTTGGAAGCCTCTCAAAATCACTCCATATCTCACTTTTTTTTTTCCTGACTGATACTTATTTGGCACACATTGAATATTTTCAAAAAAAGAAAATGTTTGAACTAACAACTGAATATCAAATTTGCTATCAATGGTTTGCAAGATCTAAATATTTATTTTTAAATTTTATCTTTACCACTTACAAAGGTGGATTAGTAAATCTGTAACCTAGTTATTAACCAAATTTTGATCTGAAATTTTCATTGTATAATGTTTGATGCCTGTGATTATGGAGAAGTGTTGGATTAAATGTATTGACAAGGAGGAGATAATGCTGAAAAATAAATATTTGTTTTGTGAAATGCTTTCCTCAATTTACTAATTTACTTTTAAAGAAACATTTTATTATAATTCTGTTTGTTTCTCAATGAGTTAGTAAGTTAACACATGCATAAAATCCTGCCAATACCTCAGATTAATAAAAAGATAAACCATAAGTTTATATTTCTGAAATTAGGTATTGTAATTATTTACACTATTTACATTGTTCGGACTGTTGTCTTCATCTTTATTGTCACATTGTCCAGCCTTCTTCAGGTAATATATGTTGAAATTTTGAACCAAATGAATTTATTTTGATCACAGGTATAGATTGTTCTAATTCCACATGCCATGCCTTTTTCTTGGATATCTCAGTTTCAGTTAATTTCCTTTAGTAACTCAACTCT
The DNA here is from genome assembly GCA_903632075.3 of Acanthosepion pharaonis. NCBI lineage: Eukaryota > Metazoa > Mollusca > Cephalopoda > Sepiida > Sepiidae > Acanthosepion > Acanthosepion pharaonis. Next base: position 509,741 of record CAHIKZ030000158.1, read on the forward strand.
CCAAGTTTTTGTTTCTCTACTGTTTTTGTTCCCTCTGCTCACAACTTTTTCGGTCATTTTACTTTTTGGATCACTCAACCATTGCTTTTATCCACTGGGCTATGTGTCCTAAGGGAGTTTGAAATTCCAACGTATATCATCTGAAGAAGGCTGAAGCATACAATGGTCAAAATGTTGTGAATATGGCAATAAAGAGGAGGACAAAAGACTGAATGATGTAAATAGTGTAAAGATATACCAATTACACTGTTTGGTTTTAGTGAGAAAAAGAAAGCATACAAATAAGAAAGAGAAGAAAAAATAGATAAGGTGATAACACTCTTATACATTTAATGTCTGCTTCAGTGAAATGGAAAAAAACCTTGTCAATTTTTAATGTTTACATTTGTACCCTCTTACTCCTTTAAATAATGACATGCCTTCATACTTATGATTGTTATTAGACTATTTTTGTAAAAATTATTAAGCCCAAATATTTAACAATGTGATTTCCACAGATATTTTATAGTTGTGGAACTTGTAAGGAGCTTATTCAATCATGAACTTAAGAATTAGGATTCACCCAAAAATTAAAAAAGAAAACTGTAAAATTTTGACAGGTACTGCTAATAAAAATAATGATAGTTCATCTGTTTCAGTTAGGCCTGCATGGTTAAAAAATTGTGTAGGGGCTACATTGATTACAGAAAATTAACTGTGGAACGCAAGAGTAAATTTTTAGAGTAAATTACTGAATATGAGTGAGATAGAAACAGATTTATACAAAGAGGGATGGCAAGAACATTCTGTCCTTTTTTTAAGGAGAGTTAATAGGATTATTAATTGAATCCAAAGACAGTGAAATATTGATTGAATTATGTCATGCTTAAATAACACTGATTTTTTTTCGTACACAATCAGTCACCGAATTTATTCTCATGAACATGAAAAAAAAAAAATGATTATTTTGAAAACTATTCATGGGCCACACTAGGTAGTCTTGCAGGCTGCATGCTGTCTTTTGGTTGCTTTTTTTTCTGCAGACCTGGCTGAGTTTAATGATTCAGGAAGATTTAAGTTGAAATTCTCACATTTTTGATTAACCAGACTAAATGGAAGTGTTTACTGGTGCTCTTTTCTTCTTCCTTTGATATTCTGCTACATATTTCTGATTTAAGAAATATCTGTAAATTTCAGTTGGAACATATGAAGTTGACCATCTAAAGTTTAATCAGCAGAAACTGGCAAATGCATGATAATGATGCATTTATCTAATTAAGTGATAATCATCATTTGATGATTGATATTTCAACTTATCATTGAGAAAAATACTTTACCTAAGTAATGGAAAGTATTTGCAAATGTTTGTAATTTGTGTGTGTGTATGTATATATATATATATATATATATATATATGCATGATCTGTATCAACTTGTAAAAATATGGTGCATTTTTATAGCTTTCATCTTGGCCGTGATTGTGAATAATTACCTCTAGGGACAGGTAAGTTATGGCCTACACATATTTCAAATAACACAACCATGTTCCTTTATTTTCAAATTCTGTAGAAATAGCTGAGTTCTTGCCTGCTCAATTAAAAAAAATGTGAAGGGCCATATTGATTGCAAAATATTAGTCACAGGCTGAAAGAGTAAATTACTGGGTATGAGTGAAATAAAAACAGATTTATACAGAAAGGAATGACAAGAAAAGTATTTCTTTTTTTTTCATAGAGAATTCAAAGGATCAATTAGATATGAAGACAGTGAAATATTGATTGAAGAAAGTTATGTTTCCACAAAACCAAATTTTTTGTATATGATCAGTCACTGAATTTAATGTTTTTGAAAATACCTTACAGTCAACATTTAATAGCCTTGTGGGCTATATCTGGGCCACAGGCCTGGTTTATGTGTTCAATTTTTTTTAATCATTTTTACCTTTTATTTTTTTTCTTAATAGTTTTATAATATTTAATCTTGTCCTCATTATCAAGTTGCACTAAGTCATTGCAATCTTTCCTGATAGATTTCTCTTGTTCTAACTGAATGATTTTGACTCTATTCCTTTCTTTTCTTTTATTTTCATCTCTTTTATATATATATATATATATATATATATATATATATATATAGTCATCCACAGACAGACTGTTTTGCTGTATCACAGCTCCTCAGTGTGGCTAGATGTCTGCTTCAAGCCAGGATCAAAACTTGACTGATTTGACATCAGTCAGTCAGATATCTTACCCCTAGGCCATCGTCGCACAGCAGAAAGGAAGGGAATTTTAACATTTTTCTCTGTAGGAAATATGCCAGTGGCTTGGAGAACTCGATTCATATTTGAAGAGTAATACTTAATAGCAGTAGAAGCTGCTGTTTTTAAAAACCCCTTTCTCTAGAGAGCTCAACTGAATTTCCAAGAGCATATATATATTTCCATGATCATATATATATATATATATATATTGAGGAAAAATGCATGAAAGTGGAAAAAGTTTTGTGTGGAAACATTTCATCCTTTAAGACTTCGTCAGACTAAATTTGTTATGTTGGTACGATTACACATGCACACTAATGAGGGATGCTGGGAATTTTAAATAAATTTTTTTTGTCTTAAATCTATCCAATTTCATTTAGATTCTCTTACTTTTAGTTTTGATCACTTTTGTTATTAGATATTACTCACTGTGATAAGAGATGTTCTACCAGGAATAGTGAAATGTTGTAATAGTCAGAGTGCAAATTTATTGTGGATGACCTTGCAATCAAGGCACTTACTAAACATTTTTGTCATAGTGAATTGTTTTTTCCTTTGATCAGAGTAGCATTTTTATGTTAAAATTGTGGTTAGTCTCATTATGGTGGGCAATCAATGCATTTGATGTATTGTTTTGTAAAATGTCCCTTTTGTGTTCATATAATCTTTATTTAGATTCCTTGAGATTTCGCCTATGTATTTTTTGTGACAATTATTGAAGGTCATTGAGTAAATTCCACCTTCAAATTTTAGCTTATTGTTTTGTTTAGTATTGAGTAATTCTTTCATTGTTTTAGATGTAGTAGTAACAAATTTTATGTTGAGTTTAAATAAATTCTTTTCAATTGTAGATGTTATATATATATATATATATATATATATAGCTTTGGAAAGAGCTGGATGAATACCTTTCTCAAGAGTATTTGTGCATAAAAGAATACAACAAACTCAACTGGAATTCAAAATCTGCTGATTTCTCATTCCAAGCACCATATCTGGTGACATATAAGACACTACCTATTTAAGTACTTATAGTCTATATTGTCTGAATAAACATTAGCCTGCCAGATACTTCAACTATAAGACTTAAGTGATAATTTTTTACCCAGTCTGAGGGGGGGAAAAAAGGATGATGCTATATGATATCAAATAAAATAATGACCAAAAACTAAATCTGCTCAAAAATTGACACAGTTCAAAAAATTATTTTGTTTTGAGAAATTTACTGGTCCAAAAATTTGTCTTTACAAATACAATCAAAAAAAAACTTTTATAAATAATTCTTAATTTTATCTGTCTATATTTCTGAGATGAGGTATTGTAACTATTTATACTATTTACATTGTTTGGACTGTTTTCCTCATCTTTATTGACATATTCACAATGTTTCAGTCATTTGCCAGGTGATATATGTTGGAATTTTGGACTGAACCATTTAATAAATCCACTGGGGGTAGATTGTTCTAGTTCTACATGCAATGTCTTTTTGGGATATCTCAGTTTCAGTTAATTCCCTTTAGTAACTCTCTAAGTTTTTGTTCACCTCTGCTGTGGTCAGCTATTGAACTCACAAATCTTTGGGCCAAGTCACTTTTTGGATCACTCAACCAATATTTTTATCTACTGGGCCATGTGTCTTTAGGGAGTTCAAAATTGCAACATATCACTTGAAGAAGGCTGAAGTGTACAATGACTGAAATGTGAATATGGCAATAAAGATGAGGACAATAGTCTGAACAATGTAAATAGTGTAAATTCTTACTTAATTTCTTCAGATTTAAAAAAAAAAAATTGTTGCAATTATATTTTTACATGATTCAAAAGCTGAAAAATAAAAGATGACTTTTATATGCTTTTTAGAAAGATCTATTTGGAAAAGTTGAGTGATCTTTGGAACATTTCATGTCCTTTCCATTTCTGACACTTCATGACTTTCATATGAAGTACACTTTTGAGCAAGCTGTTCACTTAAAAGCAATCTTCACACACACACACAAAATATCTAACAACTAAAACAACCTTTCTGAGTTCCATTGTAATCACCAGGCATGACTGGTTGTATGAAGTTGCTCTGAACTTATTTTAAGAAAACATTCTTACAATGAAGAAAGCAAAAGTCTCTGACAGCAAAATATTTTTTCCTTCCATTCTTGTTGAGGCTCTGTTTCCACTTCAGCTGAACAAGTAGGAAATGCTTTTAAGGCCATATTTTGCTTTGCTGCAAACTGATTTGTGTCTCTTTTCCTATGTTTAACTTACAGGAGTTCAAATGAAAACATAAACTTCTTTGAAGGTTTTGGCACTTACAGGACATAACTTTGCCTCTGTATTAAATATGTTAGGTGGGACACAAGAAACACATTGTTGTAGATCAGAAAATTTGTAATACAAAAGTTTGTTCCTTGATTGACACAGAATTTTTGAATTAGCAAAACTCACATTTTCTATTTGACATCTCTTTTTTGCCATCCTTTCTTTATATAAGATGAAGAGCAGAATAGTAAATCTATATTGGCCTAAACTACAAAGAACACTGGCTGTTCTAAATCTTATGTGTTAAATTGTTGTGATCAAAATCTGTATTTTATTATATGAGGGAGGCCCAGTAAGTATTCAGCCATTTAATATTTATGAAAAAAAAAATATATATTAGCTTACTGAGCACTTTAGTTCTCTTTAAATTAATCACCTTCAGACATTACTTATCTTTCACTACCTTTTTGGGATCACTATCAGCTGCTTTGTCACCTTCTCATTAATCTCTCCCACAGTCTGTAATCTCCCCACTTTCACTGGTAACAGCCAGAAGTAGCAGAGATAAATATAGGCTGTGGGTGGGCTAACAGACTGGAGTGATATGTCTTCTTACTTAAAAAAACAAAAACAAACACCTACATCTATTCACTTGGCTTTACGCAATGGTTTCCTCATTGTTGACCAAGTTAAGACAGTGTGTGTATTTATATATGCACTGTAAGGTCTAATCTGAATATTTGTTAAACTACGTCAATGCTGTTATTTTATAACATTTTCAAAATAGAAACTTCCAGACAAACCTCATATATCAGTTTAATTCAGACCTATGTAAACTGAGAAATCTGTTCAAAGTTATTAATAAAACTTCTCTATTACAAATTCATATTTATACTTTATTAAATCCATGAAGACTGTATAAAGTTGTTTATTAATGACATGTCAATCTTTTTCAAATTCCATCAAAGACACACTGCTCTTCAATCAGGATAAATTAATATTTTATTGAAAATACTTGTCATTGTTTAAAATAAATAAAACATTGCAAACATTCATTTCTTCATCATCAGCAACAGCAGCAGTCCATAACCAGGTGTGGTTGTAGGATCACTATGCAGTTGGACACCTGACCAGTATCAAGAGTGGTTGTAGGGTCACTAAGTAAATTGACACTTGACCAGTATCAAGTGTGGTTGTAGGATCACTACACAGCTGGACACCTGGCCTTAGGCACATGGCTGTTGATATCATTAGGGCAATCCCCTGCTCTGATTGTTGACCTCAGTCTAGGAAGCCTTCCGTACAGTGATACCATGTCATCATTCCACTGGATGCTTACCCCATTGAGTTAGGTGGCTGTTGATCCTCACAAGAAGGTTTATTCCACCCTTTGAAAAGTTTTGTTTTTAATACTACTGGGTGCTGAGTCACTCACCACACCTGGAAAGCAAGGTGATGGAACAAGTTTAGTTGCTAGTGATCCATCCAAATATCACCTTTCTTTTTCTTTTGCCTAAAGAAGAATATGTTAAATCTATTCATTTTATTAAATGGCTTCTAATTGCAAGAATCTTCATTACTGATCAATAAGCAAAAAAGGCACTCTACAGTTCATATTAAATAACACAAACATCCAAGGAAATTTTTGTTCATCTATTGACAATATGTTACAAAAAATTAAAATAACAGAATGTATTTTAAGAAACTTGGTTATCAAATAAAAATAAATAAAAAGAACACTGCTATTGTATGCCAAAAAGAATCTATTTTAAAGCACAAGTCAAACAAGAGGTAACAGTAATATTAGCCATTTCCTTATAAGGAAACATTTGGCATTTATTGACTGAACAGCCAGCACTACTGTCAGTTAAAATTTATAAAATCTTTCCTTTAAAACAAGTTTTCAGGAAAATAGATTTCTCAAGTTCAATCATTGTTATCACTCTTTCCTCTTCTGATAGGAGCTTACTTCCCAACCTTTTGTTTGAAGTACTGTGGAACATCAACATCTTGATGATGTCATTATTTTCTCTTTGAGTTACATGTGTTATCCATTTTAGCTGTTGCTGCAGTTGAAAAATCTATAGATAATAGTAGCAATCAGCACTGATGACACCTTTTCAGATGCAAAATAAGTAGCCTGTTTATTGTTAAAATAATGACAAATATGCCTCCACCTGACTTTACCACATCAAATGTACCAAAGACAAAGATCTTTTATGACAACCATAATCACTTTGTAGATGTCTGAATCAAAAGGAATTTTAACTTGTCACGTCTTCTCGTTATCTGTTAAGGGAAATAATGCAGCATTTTCTTTTTCATCACAAAAGTTTGAGGATTTTATTAAGTTAGTGGCACTCAAAAACACACTTTATATATAATCAGAATTAATGAAGCCATGATGACGACAAAAACAGAAAATAAAAGAACATCAGCTTAAGCTGCCAGAGAGAAAAAAGCAGCAACAATAAAAATGAAAATGAAACGAACCTATCTCAACTTAACAAGATAAAAAGTATTCAATAATCAAGAGCAGAAATTTCCAGGTAGAAAAACCTAGGATAGAGATAGAATTTAATCCAATAAAGCCAGAGATGCAAAAACTTCACCATTACTTCAAGTTTCCTGGTATGAAGATTTTTAATGTTTTTTTTAATCAATTCCCCCCAAGCAAGGTAATAATGACACTAAGACACAAGGAGCTACTGGAAGTGAAAGAGAAGGAAAAGACATTAGAAGAAACTGGAAACCCAATAATAGTACAAATTTAAGAGTTTACATTATATATATATATATATATCTCAGTAGTGCATAGTGAGTGATGGAGGTAATAAAACAGTGCTCCATGTATAATAACAGAACTAAAATTTATACTAATAATAAATGTAAATTTTTTTTTCTTCACTGTAAACACAATTAATTTGCATGCCCAATGCAAACATCAGGTACAGATTGAAAAAATTAGAGTTGTGCTAACATTGAGGAAGAATGTATATTTATTATTAGACATAGCTTGAAGATTTTGTTCAAGCATGAAACTATCACCACTAGGTGCTGACCTCAGTGTCCACTTTTATATTTACATAAGCACTATCCCTAATAGTGAACACTTTTACCCATAAATATAGCATACCTTAAAACTATATATATAACTTTATAATTGGAATTAGGATACCTTTAGTAAATGACCATTTTTCACCTACAAATTTTAATTTTAAAATTTGCAGGATTTTTCAAACTGTTTCTGGTATTGGCTTGTAGTATACTTTTTACAAACAGCGAATTTTAAAAGTAAAATTCATAGGTGAAAATGATCATTTACTAAAGGTATCGTAATTCCAATTGTAGAGAAAATTTGCTCTGTTTATTGTGAATAAACATAAAGCGCTCTTTTTTGAGTCAGTTTTAACATATTTCAAATTCTATGTTGTGTTAATAGGACTCACCTGGATTATACCAATGGATTACTACCTATATATCTTTTTTGGGGGTTCTGATATATGGAAAAATTTAATAGACCAGTAATTCTGAATTATCTCTCTTTCATCTCACTAAGGTTATCTCTTGATATTTTATGTAAATTAGGTCTTTTAATTTTTTTTTTTTATTAATTTATGCGGATTCTTGTTGAATCAAACTTTTGCTGTGTGACCATTAAGATGTAGGTCAGCTCATCAGGCTCCCATTCTCTTCCCCACTGTCCACTCCTACCTCCATAATATAATACCCCACATTACTTCCTGTAATTATGCCTTCTTCTGTCATCTCTTCCACTCTGTTCCCTCTGACGTTCTCTCTCTCTCTCTCTTTTCTTCCCCAACTAACCAGTCTCCTTCTACAAACTGACACCATGAACAGTTTGGAAAATCCTGAAAATTTTAAATTTTAAATTCATAGGTGAAAATGGTCATTAACTAATGGTATCTTAATTCCAATTGTAAGAAAAATTTTGCTCTGTTTAATGAAAATAAATATTGAGCACTTTTTGTGAGTCAGTTTTAACATTTAATATTTCAAATGTTATATTGTGTTAATAGGACTCACTTGGATTATACCAATGGATTACTACCTGTATACATTATATATATATATATATATATATATATATATATATACACACACACACGTTTTCATATGACTTTTTTATCCAAAATTATTTGTTATTACTATAAATGTATTTTTTTTTTAGTGGGTACCTCAGCATGACTTAAAAATAACATCTATAGTAATAATAAAAGTATAAATATTTAAGACTATAGACAATGATTTTTCTTAATAGTTAACTTTCCTTAATTATATACAAAGAGAACATAATCCTATGAATGGAAATATTATTCAAATGTTTGTGAGCCACCATTTTCAACCATTTCAACTTCTGGTCATTATCAAGATCAAGGAAAAAACTATGGATGTTATTCTTCTTTCAATTTTGAAATATTTTAAATAAAGTAATTTCCAGTTCTAAGACATTACATACAAATACAAATGAAAATACATACAAATGAAAATCTCTGCAGAACTAAATATATTATTAGTTATTAACAATATTTAAAATCCCAGTTTTCAAACTGAACAAGTTTATTTTGGGGTTTCTTGATTTTTATGATAAGAACTTTAAGGCACTTAAATCTTTTCTTTTTCCAAATAATGTTGTAAATACTTCCTGTTTATTATTATTTGTTATATGCAAGTAGAAATAGGTCAACTTATTACGCTTACATTCACATGAATGTATGTACTTATTGCTTAGGTAAATGAATCAAAGATTTAAATGTAAATATATTAAAACTTTCCTTCACTTTGATAAAGAGCAAGTATGAACACACATATTTTTATGGCATTCTTTGTCTGAGAAAATGATGGAACAATACTAAAATGAACTCTCCAGGGTGCAAATCGGGTTGGAGCATGTGAAAGCCCTGGGATTCTCAGTTAACAGAATCCACAACCTCACCAACATACTTCATTCAAAGGAAAGTGAAGTGATATATTTGGCAGAAGGAGCTGGAAAGAAGTCAAATTTGGCATCCAACTGCCTTAAGAAGACTACACTTCCTGATTTGGAATCAGAGTTATCTATATTCTAGATTGTTTACCAACCAAGACTGAAAATCTGTCTGCTCTACAATTTCAATTGACATGTGAACTCAATTCACAGATTTCATTTTGTGTACTGCTAACATTCCAAACACATACACACACATATATATATATAAAGGGCTTTTGGCTAAGATCAAAGTGTAGTGTGTGTGTGTATATATATATATATATATATATATATATATATATATATATATATTGGGTGTAACAGCAAAACTGTCCAATTGTTAGATTAAGCTTTGAACCGTTGTATCTTAGAAATGATTAAAGATATTTTAATGGAATTCTCCAAGGTTCTATAAAACTATTAGACTCTACTTTGAGCAATAAGAATGTATAATTACTCTCCCAGCTTAACAGAAGAATCATGATAAAATAGGCCATAATGAAAATGACATGTTCATTAATTGATCTTAGCTGAGGATTGGAAGCTTCATGAAGAATTGAAATAAAATCCAAATACATATATATTATTCCAGGATCATTTTCAAACTTATTCAAGATGATCACCTTGAAATGATGATCACTCTCTAACACTATTGGACTCTATTGTGAACAGTAAAAATGTTTTTAGTTCTGAGATGAAATGATGATCCCTATCCCTGTTGTGACCTCCTGATCAAGTTTTCCTCTCTACTGTTCCCTCATTTTTAAACTTATTCACCGTTCTCTTGATAGTTCTTGAATGGACCTTGAAGATGGAAGCCAGAGTATGAATGCTGATAGCATTACTGAAAGCCTTTTTCCTCTCACCAGTGCTCAGTTGGGAAGACTGACGCTGACACAAAATGATTTTAACCTGTTCTCTTTCTAGCTGAACAACTCAAAGGATCAGTGATTCTTATGACAAATGGTGTTAAGGTGGCTAAACGTCTTATCTGAAAACTTGGAAAAAAGAAACTCAATTAGTTTAGTAGGTTTTTAGATATTAAACATTTACTGGGATGGACAATTATCACATGCTGTTACATGATTTGGACGATTTTGCTGTTACACCTGGTATATACATACAGAGTCCTAAAAAAAAATGCATATACACACTTCAGGAAAGGAAAAAAAACTTACATAAATATTGTAATACTTAATTAATTCAGGCATTATGAGATTAATACTAACTGAACCCTACAATCACAAGAGATGCTCTAAATGGTGGCCTTTAAATTCCAGACATTTATTAGTATGGTGAAATACTGCTTGGGCAACATTGGCCAAAGTGCCTAGTGGGATTGCAGCACATATTTTTTTCACTACTGCCAATGTAGTCAGTTTTCTACGAATCACAACATACTTTAGGGTCCTATAAAAAACTAAAACTATGAAAGACAAGTTTTCCTATATATATATAATTATTTCTTTAAAAAAATTTATAACATAAATATGTTATAAAATCACGACAAAAATAGCCATTTTGTTTCAACACCCTCGGTGTCTTATCAAGTGATGATGTTTTTTAAAAAAAATATTTATATCTGCTCTACTTTGTATTGAGCACTCTTTTAAGAATAGTAATTGTTGGTTATTGGAATTCATTCCATATACACCAATTATATACTTGGGTATATATATATATATAATTATTTATTTCAAAATTATAACATAAATATGTTATAAAATCATTACAAAAATAGCCATTTTGTTTTAACACCTCTGGTGTCTTATCAAGTGATTGAATGTAAAATAAATGGTTTTAAAAGTTTCAACTTAATTAATGATCCTTCGCATGGGGAAAACGCTGTTACAAAAGCTAGAATGACCAATCAAAACACAAGTATAGGAGAATTCAAAAAACTTGACAACAAAGTAAGGTTATAATAGCTATTAAGAGCTTTAAAGTTGGGATTATACTAAAATAGAATTTATTCTAACCAATAATTATTAAATTATATGATAAAATTTAATATTAAAATTAAAAGTAAAAAATTACCAATTTTAAAATTTAAATTTAATCTGTATTAAGTTTAAAATTATAAAATTACTGAGGAGATACTTGGGTATATATATATATATATATATATATATATATATATAAAATGTCTGGCTACTCATTTCTGAGGACAGGCACCTGTTGAGGTAAATTTGTGTTTGTTCAACACCCACATAGTCCACCTGTGGTTTATATGCAACTATACTGAGCAGATCTTGCTTATTGTTTCTGGCAGAAAGCACATCATCTGGCATGATCAACAATATGAACAAGGCCAGTACACTCAAACCCTGTCACAATGATTTGTGATTCTATGCTTGAACAACTAGCAACGAACAATTTACATCAACCCAATTTCACTCACAAGGTTTGGGTTAACCTGCTGTGTGGTTTTCATGCACCTTCCAATGGTCCTGCACACTAGGATCACCTCCCAGGTTGATAACATCAAAAAGCCACTTTCCTGACAAATTGGGTCTCATGGTCAAAAAGCGAACATTCTAACCACTCAGCCTTGTGCAAACTCACATACACATTACACACGCACATATATATATATATATATATATATATATATATGAATGTGTGTGTGTGTGTGTGTGTGTGTGTAATATATATATATATATATATATGTGTGTGTGTGTGATAAAAATGTAGTTTTACGGTATGCTATATTTATAGGTAAAATTGCTCAATATCAGGGATAGAGTATATGCAAATATAAAAATATAAAACTGGACACAGAGGTCAACAGTGAGTGGCAACAGTCTGTTTCATGCTTTAACACCATCTTCATACCATGTCTTCATGAGAGAAAGTTGAACAGTGCCTTTAAACACATATTTTTCTCTCACTTTCTCTGTATATACAAGTTTCTCTCTCTTTTCCTTAACACAAAAATAGATGTGCAGATACACCATTCACCCAGGTGTACTCAACTATAAATAGAACGTTTCCCTCACTCCTGCTGCATTGTACATGGAATCTCCAGTGATGCACAATAAAATTCTTCATGTCTATATTTACTTGAGCACACATATAACCACTAATGCACATGTATATGTTACTTTGATCCAATTGTATGAACAAACTTCTTCTCTTATTCACTCTCTTTATAAAATAGGTTCTTTCTCTCAGTCAACACTTCTTCTCAATAAAAACAAAATCCTACTGGTAGCTGCATTTTCCACTGCAATTATAATCAATATATGCAACATCCAAGGAAGAATAGATCAATTTAAAATAAACAAAGAAATATAATCGTTTTCCTTAGAAATTTTATACTAGCATTAATAGTTCATATTTGGTGGCAGGTTAACTTTAAGATCTGTAGCTCTGGGATTTGGTAAAAAACTTATCTCCAGTAACTGTTCTGTGATTACTAAATGCTTACCTAAAGGAAAACCAACATTCATTTAAAATTAAAGAATAATTACTTTTTGTCATCCATAATTACTTGTATAACTGGTGAAATATTAACAATTATTTGGTGTTTGGGAAAATTTTGTTCCACACTGTAAATAAATTAATTACACGTGTATTTTAAGCATTTCATGCATAATTCTTTATCTACCTCTCTATGGAAGTCAGTTTAATGTGAGGTATCTATATATGGGCCAAGAAAAAAAAAACTGCCCTAGTCCCTGTGACCATTTCTTCATTTTCATATAAAACAATCAGGTTAGACCTGACTAGACAACCACTCATCACTACAACTGCTATATAAACTAACTATCAGTGCCGTCTATCATGATAAACTCCAAACAGGCTAGAAACTAAGGGGTGACAACTCATCTAAACATTCACAGACATGAATATCTATTAAAAACAAGTATCACTTTTGGAAAGTTCATGTTTTTCTACTTTGCTTTTACAAAAGAAGGTTTCTCCTTGTTATTCAAAATGGCAAATGAAGGAGCAATAACTCTTAAGTTATATGTGAAAAGTTTTGAGCATTCTCAGGCTCTGAAAATAATAATCTTCATTGCCTGCCTACCTCAGTGTCAAAAAGCCGAGGTTTATTATTTGCTATGGTTTATGCGGAAGGCATAAACTATAACTACTAAACTTTACAATTACATTTTTCTATTATGCAACTTTTTGTAGTCACTCATAGCATCTTGCTCTAAAACTATGTGCCTGTTCAAAATTAAAATAATCCATTTCTGCAATCATTACAGCACTGTCAATCATAGCAAAACTCTCATCTAAGTTGACTTTTTAGGTCATATAATTTAACAGGAATTGCTTTTTCATTTGATACCTTTTCAGTTTACAGAAAGTTCCACAAGAACAATACTTTTGGATAATGGGGGAAAACTGTATTTAAGCAGTCTTAATAGTCACACCATGTTTGAAGAATGAAGATAAAGCCTTCAGATAAGCAATTATTACTGAATGTTTATTATGATTGATATTTCAATTAAAAAAATAAAAATCCACACCAAATTCTTTCTCTCTCTCACACGCATATGCACGAAAATATAGATGTATGTATATAGAGAGAGACAGTGAGAAATAAAAATAGGGGTATAAGAATCAACACTGCATGGTGAGTGTCAGTTTCATACAATACAATAATTATCTGAGACATTAAATTTCCCCTATTTGTCTATAAGTTGTGTTAGAATTAAACTAATAGAGAGGTATGGCTTTGGTTTATATCTTATCCTGGATAAGCAAATATTCACACAACTCTATACTCTTATCAACCTTTTGTAGGTTGTTTAAAGCCAAAAAATATTTTTAGATTCTAAGAATTTTTCTGAGATAATAATGATTTACTGATCATACTAATTATCCCATAGCTGGGAGGAGAAGAGGTGGATTCATACCTTTTCCAAGTGTATTTGCCAGTAAATATATCGAACCCAACTGGAATTGAAACTCAGCTCCTCAATTTCCAATTCTGAGCTGTTACCCATTACACCATCCAAGCTTACAGCACCTGGTATTCTCAAGCAGCCACCCATCAAGGTACCAACCAGGCTTGACATTACTTAATGTATAAGAACTGGTGTTACAACGGGATATGGCCATAAGTCAAAAGAAACTGGAGAAATCTTCTTGTATTAACAAAACAATGAAAAATCCTCTTTCCTTGCTTATTACTTCTTAACTTCAACTAATCAGAAGATTATTTGAATATGAAGTCATTTTCTAAAATTAGTTAAATTGTAACTTGTCTTTTAAGGGATTTTAAGTATTTTTTTTTTTTTTTTTACAAAAATCAAATTATAAACACATTTCATTCTATGTTTAATATTTGTTTTCAAAGTCCTTGAAAAGACTATTAACACAGATAAAAGCTTTTTAAAAAGGTTTATCTGAACAGAAAGCTTATTTTAAAAATAATGTCAACTGTCTTCTGATACTAAAATATTTTAAATCATCCTTCAACTTGAACAACTGCATTGTTAATTATTAAAATTGATTTGCTCTATAGGCAGATATTGAGAATGTTCAAGAACAGTGGGATTCGAGGAAAATTAATTTAACTAAAAGGAATCTAGGATAAATGTCAAAGAGATAGTATGGGAAATCCTTAAATCATATCCCTTCCCTCTCTGAGGTAAAATTTTGATGGAAAACGTACTGAGTTAACTCCCTTTAATAAGGTTTTCATTTTCACTTTTTCGCATGTTGTATGTTCTAATATTTAGGTAAAAGTCTGTCTTGAATGAAGATGATAATTGTTTAATAAGATGGCTTGCTACACATAAGAATTTAAATCTATCTATATACTTTTATAATTCACAGTATGCCAGTAGACTTTCTTATTTATTTATTTTTATTATTTTAAACAAGTCTGTTGCTAGTTGCTGGTTCTTTATGAGATAATATTCTAAAATTAATTTTGAATTATATCATAATTAATTTTGAATTATATCATAATTTATTTCCTAAACAAATCCGTCATCTATTCTCGAACTGGATGCTTTATTTATATCTTCATTTGCTTATGGGTGGGAAGTAATTTTTTTTGTTAATTATTCAGTGATATTTCCATAAAATTGAGATAAAATAAATAGCCACCAAACTCAATTTAAAAGTGGAAAAACATTTTTGTATCAACTGTTAAACCATAAAAAGAAAAAAATCAACATGACATTCAAATCTGTTTAAAATCTTATAATGTATATCCACAACTTAAAAATTAACATATTAATCTTTTTTCTAAGTAACCAAAAACAAAGTCAGAGGTGATCATCCGAAAATATGATTTAAAATGCAAACTGAATTCTTGAACCAAAATTCTAGATATGGCATAATTATTTTTATTTAATCTTCCAATGCAAGTGAAAACTGCAGATTTTCCATTTTTTTTGTCTTTTTTTTTTTTATCCTTGTCATATTTTTCATTTGAAAGTTTTCTAAAAGGATGATATTTAAAAACTTTAACAGAGAAAAAATATAATGCAAAAATATCATAATTTACTCTAAGACATGAACTTGGTAGGGAGGAATGGTTAATGTTGATTTTGTTCACTTTAAAAGGTCAAGGGAAACTATAGTAATGTTACATGAGAATCTAAATGTTTGTAATGATTAGGTTTGTTGTAGAAATTTGTATACAAAGTTTTTGTGTGTAGAGAGACAAAAGTGTTGTGTGAGCAAGGAATATGAAGAATGTGTGTAGACTGTAGACATGAAGTTTTGATGTGCCACTTGCAGTCATGTATCATAAAGGTGTTGAAGATGTAAAAGAATGGTGAAGATGCTGGGTGCATACATTAAGAGCAGTCACAGAAGGAAAGGAGAAAAACAAATAAACATAAAAACTGAATTGATGGAACTTAGAAAGAAGAACAAAACAGAAAGTAAAGAAAAGATTGAAAAACAAAATAAGAAAAAGGAAAGGAACAGAAAAGAAAAAGAAAGAAGTATAATAAACTAAACAATTTAAAATGTGGAAGAAAAAAATCAATGAATAAATAAAAGTGAAAAACCAATATTAAAGAAATTTGAAGAATTATGTTAAGGCAAGAACTGGGTTGAATACTGGAAGGAAGTTAGTGGTATTAACAAGATTATTATTAATACTATTAATTATTATTATTATGATAATAATAAATATAAAAATAGTAATAGTGTGTGTGTAAATGTGCAGCAGAAATAATAACGAAGAACATGAAGCTAATGATGATTTATATATAGAGACAATAGTAACAAAAGAAAGGTAATGTTTTTTAGGCTAATGAGAAAAAAAAGAGCAAAGATAAGGGAAGTAACTGGTACAATCAATAGGAAATGAAAAATAAAAAGTTCCAGTAAAAATAAAACAATCTTAAATAAAAATTTAAAAAAAACAGATCCAAAGGAAATACAATCATTAAAATATTAAAAAAAGATTAAAATTAAAATTAAAATTAAAAAGAAGCAACTAAGAGAAACATAACTGAAGGAAAATCTGTTGCTGGTGTGGTAAGATGGAGGTGTATCTGAAGTTTTTTTGAGAAGAGGATTTATGAAACTGAAGATAGGGAGTAGTAACAAAAATGAAATAAAATAGAAAGAGAATGATGGTGGAGCAAAAAATCAATAAGTGATAGGAAATGAAAGAATGAGAGAGGAACATCATAGAATAGTTTTTACTAAAAAAAATATAAAGATAGTGGAATTCATTTAGGATATTCTGGCCTGTTAAAACTAAATACTAGAGTCGGGGTCATGCAGTGACTAAAAAAAAAATGTAATATTTATCAATAGATAATTCTACATATCAAAACAAGACATACCATTGTCTTCTAAGAACTATGGATTAAAGGTGCTTGCTTGTTAATATCCTAACAAACTTCTGAAATATGTTTTAAACATATATATAAAACTGACATATAAGAAACCAAAGCATACCTGGCCTCAGGATCAACATCTGATGGTGACTAGATGTCTGAATGTAATGAAAGTGATATTTTTTTCTCTCAAAGAATTCACTATCAGTTATCTGGGAACAATATATAATAGGTTGCAGACATTGAATTTGAAGATTGACATATTGCCAGTGGTACCCTGATAAGACTTTCTAAATATGTTCCAAAATGCAAGTATATACATGGTAAACTGAAAGGTACTCAACCCAACGCACTTCCAAAAATCTTTTAAAATTTTTTTAATTCCTTTATCTGGACAGATGGTGAGGTAATGGATAGCAGCTCGGATTGAGGAATCAGAGAACAGAGTTCAAATTCCAGTCAAATCTATTACATTCACTTATGTGCTAATACCCTTGGGAAAGGTATGAATCCTCTTCTTCTCTCAGCTATGGGTAAATATCAGGACAGACTGGGTTCTATAGCCTTAGATGGCAACTGGTCTACCACAGAAAGAAATGGCAACCTACTGCAGGAAAAAATCTGCCTCATCAGTCATGTATCAAAAGATGTGTGTATCACGCATGGCACACAACTGACTGACCTGGACAGAACTTTCTAGAATGCATTTTTTTTTTATATCTGTATCTATCTATAGATGCAGATTATATATATATATATATATATATATATACACACACATGTAGGTGCCAGAAGTTCTTGGATAAAATATGCATAATGTGGTAGATCTGATTGATTGTTTGGCAATAGTCCTCACAAATTTGTGAGTGTTCTCAGTGCTCCTCTTGTGTAAGGGTCTCGTGCCCCACCATCTAAACTAAATCTCAATTTTCATAAGGTAGTATTAATACAAAATACAAATTTTATTGTAACTTAATTATGTACAATAATGGATCCGATTCAATATAGGAGAACAATTCAACTATAAAAATTGAAAATAAATTCAATTTATCTAAATACAAATTAGAAACATGTGATAATAGATTATTCTGTCTTAAATCAACAATGTTTTGCAGCAATTTTTAATTCCAATGTGAAATTTTTCTTGCTAAGAAGTTGAAGAATTTTAACACATCCAACATTATGGATAAAAACTAGTGTATTTTATACAGTGTTTTTTCAAGACTTAGCATGGGCAAAACAAATTCATACCCACCAAAAATGAACTCAGAATTATGTCAAAATCAGCAAAGTTTGTTATCTTTTAATAGTCAGTTGTGCTTAGTTTAATTTGTAACATATATAAATGTAGGTAGAAAAAAAATTAAATGTTGATAAGATAGTGAGGATCACAAAGCACGGCTCAGCACCCCTAATCAAGCTCTCCTGCTCACTAAGGGATTCAGGGTAAGTACACAGTGACCTCGTCTTGAAACAACACTCACCTGGCTTTCAAATATAAGTGCCACTCAAAAACTTGTGCCTGAGGTAAAGAATGTTTGCCAAAAGCCTGATGAAACATTTTAAGAAACATAGTAATAAATCATGTGAAAGATTTGATGCAGGCATGTCGTTTGAAATTATCAATCATCATAAAGATTACAGAGCCATTCCAACACTGTAACATGTGGAATTTAGCAGAAATTAAAATCTACATGTCAAGTTTATTTCTATGGACAAAATTACACATTATGTTAGGCTACCAAGAATCATTCACTCATGTGTATAAAAGGGAGCAATAATTCCCTTTCTTCCTCTTTTTTCTCTCTTCTGATAATCATGAGGCTCTACTTTTTTTCAGCAGTTCAACCCTGTAGAAAGAGATCACTTTAACATCTCCCAAAATGCAGCCTTCACAACAATGACATATTTAATAGTCCTTTAGAAAAAAGACTCATACAATTGTACATTTCAGGTACAGACATTTTATACACCAACCACACTTGTACATTTCTTTCTTATTAATTGTTTGTTATAAATTGTATTCTGTGTAACTCGCACTAAATCCTTTGGTCTTATTTACTGGTTTTATCCAGTCTCACATTATTTGACTTTCTCTCCAAATCTGCTTTCTATGACTACTAAGATTAATCTAAGTGGCAGACAATAACATCACTTGTTACTTTCAGGCAACATGACCATGTATCTTTGTTTGAATGTAGTTAACTTTAAAAGCTTTAGCTAAAGCAAAGAATAATACCTTCTATAAACAAAACTCTACATAATAACTGAACATGAGCAGATAGCATGAAGTCTCGAAGCAGACTAGCTGGGTGCAAATGAGTGTCAGCTGCTTGTGCATTTCTCTTGGAAGATACAATCACAACGTGAGGAAAAGTATAATTCCATGTTCAAAGCCAATCTCTTTTTGTAGAGATAAAAATACTTGGTAAATTACAATATACTTTATTATGTAAGATTAGACAGAAATGAACTGGGATATTTATGCCAAATGGGCATTGCAGATTTTATCAGTACATGAATACACAAACTGCAGTGAAGATATAAAGATCATGTCACACCAATATTCTAAATATGGAAAGCCTGCTTACCTTGAAAATCAATAGCAAAGATTCTAATGATGATGATGATTAATATGACATGTTGTATAAAAATAACTATTAACTCATACTATACAGTTGAGAAATATAGTAGAACTATGAACGAGAGAAAAAGAAAAAGAAAAGGTGGTTATAGCACAGAGGGAGAAGGTATGTGAAAGAGGAGTTTAAGGAAGATGTAAAGGTGAGAAAGGGAAATAAAGCAGGAGATAGTTGGGGAGGGCATAATGGATGGAAGGAAATCAGAATCTAGTGATAGAAAGAGGATGGTTAACAGGTATGAAAAGTCAGCTGGGGTGGGTAAGAAAAGTAATGGGGGTAGAAGTTTATAGAGGAAAGACATTGTAAAAAAAAAGTGTAACAAGGAAATCTTTAAGGAAGACACTATTTTAATATCAGCAAAATTTAAATGGTTAGCTATGATGGATTCCATAAGGATGGTGGTGGGATGAGGTTTAAAAATACAATCTTTTGTTACTGTTACAAGGTGCTAATCATCTTTTAGTATATTGTAAATTTTCTTTAGAAAGAATTTCTTTTTCAAAGTGATTGGAAAAAAATTCACTTTAGCTTTCAATTTAGACAAAGAGATTATCATTTAAAAAAGTGGGGATTTAGAAAGGTTGTTAAAGCACTCTTCATCATTAATATTACTTCACTTTCCACTGCATTCTTTTTCAAGGCCTCTCAATTGCTGTATCCTTATTGCTAATTTCACTCAAGGTTGTTTTCTGTTGCCATAGCAGGATATAACAACACAACTATGAAATTCAAATACACTATTGTTCAGGGATCAGAGTTACCTTCAGCAAATTAAGTCACATACATAGTGATAAAGGTTAAATGAAAGGAGGTGTTATAGACAAGCGTATGGTTGCAAGAAAGAAATACGACAACAGCAGAAATAGATTTACATGATTTATTTCAACAGGAACGGGTGGGTTTGGAACAGCTACCTTGTGGTATAGTTCATAGGCCGGCTGAAGATCTGGGTTGATCTCTCATAGTGGTTCTCCTGCTGACTGCTGCCGACCACTTACCCTGACCGTGACAGGTCTCTTCCCTGGCCTCCTGTTGACTGCTGTTGTACTTCCATGTGACCCCTTTTATGGCGTTTTTTTATGGCTTAACAGGCTTGAAAAATGACGCGAGTATAATTAGGAGGGAAGCATTTTTATTGGTCAAAAAAATAGAAACACTTTAAAATATTATTTTATTTTTCGACCGGAACTCGTGCGTTGGGAACATGTGTAAACAAAGATAATGGTCATTTTGTGACGGGGCTTTGTCCCGTTCACATACGGCTCTCGCTCTTGAGTATGTTAGTTTATTTGCCTGTAAATCAGCCGAGATATGTCTTATTTTATTTTATAACAGAGGGAATGTTTCACTTTAATTATTAAAGTAAAACTCTACAAAAAAAAAACAACCAGAACATATTGATGTTAATTAAAACTATATTCACTGAAATTGCATGATTTTTTTGTTTTCTATGTCACCAAGAGCAGAATTTATTTACCATTTTCACAATTCCCCAAATCTGATATTATGAAAATGCTGCATCAAAAAATATTTTTTTTATTTTACTCGTGTTCACCCAATACAAAGCTCAAGAACCACTCAAGGTTGAAGGCAACTGAATGAGTAGTGTGATATAAACATAAGAGAAAGTAGTTGGAAGTGAAGACAATGAGGATATAGAGGAAAGATAATGATTAACCTTAAACTTAAAGTAGTTAAGTGTTCAAGGAAGCCAGTTCCACAAAGTAACAATTCTTAGGAAGAAGCAGTCTGAATGGAACTTTCTTTAACCCTGTGGATGTAGCAAAGCAGATTTTGACTGTAAAGGTCTGAACTGTTGGCACTAAAGAACAGAGTTTGTCTGAATGAATCAATGAAAAAGTCACATCTGACCAAAATAAATTCACAATGGAACTTTTGTTTCCTATTATTTGAAGGAGACTAATTGAATGTTTTCATTGACTGAAGATAACACAAAATAATTATTATAGTGTTTATAAAAGATTTAAATTCATTCTTGTTTAAAAAAAAAACAAAACAAAAAAACAGACAAATTAATTAACACTTTTTGTTGATTTTTATCACAATAGTTTTACATCTGGTATTACTATCAGGACTAAGTAGCAACAAAAAGTAGTCAAAGTAATATATATGTGTAAAGAATAAGTTGGAATGAATGGCAGAATGAGTTGGGATAATAATCCTATTATAATTGTGCTTGTCCCTCCCTTCGTTAGTTCACATGACCATTATGTCTTACCAATACCTCATAAATAATGGACTATTCCATTTTGATCACATGGGAAGAGGGGAAAAGACACTACTTGGTTTCAGTGAGAAAATGAAAGAAAAAGAAATAGTTGGAAAACTGAAGTGTTTAACGTTTCCTGCCAATACATCATAAGTAATGAATTTTTCCATTTTGATAAATAAAACACATCTCAGAGACCCTACTTGGGTTCAGTGAGAAAATGAATAAAAGAAAGGGAAGATAGTAGTATTTAAAAAGCGAGTTGGAAAAAAAAGTTGTCAATTTCAAATCTTTTCATTTGTACCCCCTTACTTCTTAAACTAATGGCCAATATTCATATTTATGACTCTTATTGTAATATTTTGTTAAAGTTGTTAGGCTCAAATATTTAACTACGTGATAGAGGAATTTCAATGGATATTTTATTGTTGTAGAAATTGCCATGAGCTTACTCAATCATTAACTTAAGAATTAAGATTCATCAGAATATTAAAATAGTAAAACTGCAAAATTTTTATAGGTCTTTTTAGTTTTATTTAATTTTCAGTGCCCTCCATGCCAAAATGGTTAATGGTATTTTTACATGATAGACAAGTTCCTGTGGTATGGCATGAAAATTTGAGTCTTTTCTGAAGTTACTTCTCAATTCTGAATTCTTATAATTTAATTAAAGGTTAAAGAATATATTGACTAAAAACCTCATCATAAAAAGCAACAAAGAAAGATGGAATATAAGTGAGAAAAACAAAAGCATGAAATAATGAAAATGCCAAATCTCTTTTTATCTATGTTGTAGACCACATAGGAACATATTTAATGATTCCAAAAACTGAACTTATCATCTAATTTGTATTCTTGAGTATTTTTTTGTAAGACATATCAATTTCATAAGTATAGTAGAGACTAAATCTTTTTTGCACCTTTTCATATTGGCCAATTAAAATCAAAGAGCAAAAGTACAAGCTGTCAGATTTATTTTTTTCTTTTTGAATGAGTGTTTCAAAAAGGAAAAATAAAGTATATTTCTTTTTTAAATATATGGTTTTGTAATATTTTATAATTGTTATGCCTTTATAATATATCTTTTTTTCTCTGTTGTTATGCCTTGATTATATAATTCTATTTGTTATGCATTTTTGATGTGATCTATTTTCCTATCTGTTGTTAAGTATTTATAATGTGTCCAGTTTTCCTAACTGTTGTTAATCATTCTTGATTTCCTATCTGTTGTTATGATTTTATAATGCACCTTTTCTTCCTGTCTATTGTTATGTTTTATAAGATGCCCTGCTTTCTTGTCTGTTGTTATGCATTTATAAGATGCCTTGCTTTCTTGTCTGTTGTTATGCTTTTATAAAATCATCCCATTTTTCTGCTTATTGTTATGCTCTTATGATGCATCCTGTTTTCCTGTCTGTTATTATACCTTGATAATCTATCCTTTTTTCCTTTCTGCTGTCACTTTCTAAAGAATGTTTAAAATTATTTGTTTTTTGATTTCTTTTGCTTCTACCAAACCTTATTTTTTGGCAAACACACAAATTTATTTGTTGAGAGATCAATTGTTTCAATACATTTAACTTACATAAGTCAAGGTATTATTTTGACTGAAACTTAAATGCCAATTCTCTCTATGACAGCCGGTAGAGATAACGTGATATGAAGAAAATGAAAAATCGGCTGCTTTATAGCCCATGATTCCTATCACTGTTTATTTAAACTGGGATACCAGCTCCCATAGTATTGATAATTACCAAGTTTATCATTTTTAGCATCAGTCCAAATAGAAAAAATGTGGAGTGTAAAATAGTGGTGGGCCAATCTTCTATACGTGTGTGCATGCTTTGAAAATCAGCATTTAAAATTCTAATATTTACCTAGGCTCCACCACCAATTATTGGGGCTGATGGGAAATATATACCTCACTCAATCACAAGGTAAGCCCAGACAGATGAAAAGAGAAATCTTATTTATTGTAGTTTCTCCTCCCTTATCTGTGTTTTTTTTTTTATTGTCCACTGTCAACTCCAAAAATAAACATTTCATAACTTTTACTTAATGATGGCCCCACAACACAAGACTAATGATGCAGACAATATGTCAAATAAAAGCCATAAGGTTAGGAAAGCAACTCCCATCAATACAAGAAAGAGTGATAACAGTGAACTTGAGAAGCCTATTTTCAAGGTTTTATAAATTTTAACTTTCAGTGGTGCTAGATGTTCAGTCACTGAATGCTGAATGCCTCCATATAAGGAAATGGTTAACATTACCATTTAAAAGAAAAGATGAATGTTTTCAATTTAATAAAAAAAGAAAAAAAAACGTATGCTGAAGCTGTGAAAACCTACATTAAAAATGAATACTGCTATAATTATTGTATTTTATTATTAGTTATTTTTATTACTCTCTTACTGCACCTAATCTATAAATTACATTTTTTTATGAGAAGTATGTATGGAAGAGAAACATTATATAAAGAATTAATGGATTAGTTCAAATATGACATGCTTATGGCCATCACTGAATATAGTTCTTGATAATAATGATGAAGTTCAAGCTGTGGCTCTAGATATTTCAAAGGCATTTGACAGGGTTTGGCATCCCAGTCTTCTATGTAAGCTTCAGGGTTACAGTATTACAGGATGATTGTTTGATTTAATTCAATCATTCCTATTGAATCATGAAATGAAGGTCATTTTGAACAAGCTCGCTTCCAGGTCCTTTTTCGTGGATGCAAATGTCCCCCAAGGATTTATCCTGGGTCCTACACTGTTTCTAATCTTCATCAATGATCTTCCTGATGTCATCAGTTCCCAAGTAGACATTTATGCAGATTACACTACTATTTACTCCTCTTTCAACAGCAAATCCATTAGAGCTGAGAAAGTTAACCTGGTCACTGCTCTTGAAAAGGACCTCCAATCAGTGGTTAACTGGGGTAGGAAATGGCTTGTAAATTTTAATGCCTCTAAAACTAAACTGCTTTCATTTAACCACTATAGAGAAACTTTCCTGTCCGCTATCAGTCAGGCTGATGCTCAAACCATGGAGAGCATCTCACTGACTTGAAGTGGAACAACTACATTGAATCAATAGCTGCATCTACTGCAAGGAAAGTTGGCTCACTGTGTGGAGCCTGATGGTTTTTCTTGTCAGAGTTTATCTTGCACATTTACAAATATACTATTTGGCTGTGCATTGAATAATGTTGCCATATCTGGTCTGATGCTCTTGCTATTTGACTTGAGGTTCTTGACAAAATCCAAAGAAGGATCTGCAATGTAATCGATCCTGACTTGGTATCTCAACTTCAGTCACTTTCTCACAGACATAATGTGGCTTCCCTCTGTCTTTTCTACAAATATTTTCATGGTAAATTCTCTGATGAGTTTATTTCCCTGGTGCCCCAAGTACATTAATTTAAGCATGCTACTAGATTGGCATCTAGGTCCCTTCCTTTTACTTATGGTTGCATCTTGCAATTTCAACTTTATAGTGATGATACCTAGCTGCCAATCTAGTACTGATTTTAAATTCGTAAAATCGACATACCAAAGAGGAAAGTTCATCAGAACAATTACCATGAAAATATTTATAGAAAAGGCACAGGAAAGCTACATCATGGTGGTGGGAAAAGGACTTTAGCCGAGATGCAAGGTCAGGACCAATAACATTGCAGATTCTTTCGCTTTTATCCAGAATGTGGATCAGCAGACATCAAAAAAGATCAAAGGCCACAACAGCTGAAACATTGTGATAACAGCAGCAAAAACGTGGGCATACTCTAAATTTGTATATAATGTAAATATCAATAATTCCTCATTCCAAGAAATTCCAATTTCCTGCTTAACAAATGTGAGTAATAAGCATTTTGAGGGTTTTTTTTATTTGTATTTATAAGCAATTTCAGATAAATATCTGGATAAATAAATATCAGATAAAGTTTCTTTTTTATATACCACTTGTGTTATTATGTAATTAGATAGTCAAAAAAGAAGATACAATTTAAAATCTTTAATACATGAAAACTTACTATTAGTTATTTTGATATTATTATAATGTTAAAATTAGTAAAAAAAAAAAAAAAAATGAATGCAAACAAAACTAGAAACTAGCTTTTATTGCTTGTTTATTGAAATATAAATATTCATTCTTAGTGGGTTTTTTTTAGGTGAAAAATAATAAAAGAAAAAAAGAATAAATAAATATCAGATGAAAATTTTCTTGAAGGATTTTGACGTTGAAAACCAGCATTAAATTAAGTCACCAATACAATTTAATGATCGAACTTAGTGTTCTTTAAGCTCTGATATGTCTGAACGAGTTACTGATTTTTTAAAAATATTTTTTTATACAACTGGTGAGAAAGTAGAAAGACATAACCAAGGAAAAGTAATCCTGTAATATTTTTTATAGGAATTATCTCCCTTGTATGTTCAGCTCCCTTAAGAAATGTTTATTTGATATTTTAAAGAACAATCTTTGCATTGATGCTCATTGTTCATTTACGCAATGTAATGTTACAATTCAGGAAGCCTGAAGTGCTCAAAATATTAAAAGTAAGTTTAATTGATAACTGGAATTAATCATTAAAATATTTTATAAATTGATTATTAAGAGAGGTCCGTTTCATGTATTTTTTTAATCAAGCAAGAGGAAAAACTTGAAAAAAAGTAGCATTTATTTGTTGAGTATTATTGATTGAAACTAGTCTCACAGATTATGACTACTTGAGTGAGATTGATTCTCATTGGATGTCACAACTATCAGCATTGCATCAGATTCTAATAATTAAAAATAAGTTTTGAGCATCTAATCATCTAGTCTTGCAAAGTTTTATTTCTACTTGGAGCCACATACTTGTGGCATTGTGCATTAAATTCAACTTAATTAATAAATATCAATGCTTTGAATTCCTCAGAAGTCAAAAATGGCAACCATAAGAGAATCTGCTCATATACAAAAAATGTAAAAAAAAAAAAATAAAAATAAATCAGATTTCTGAGCTAAAATACCATTAAATATATATATAGAAATTACTGGTTGAGTAATATAAGAGGTCAACACTGCATGGCAACAGTTTGTTTCATACTTGAATGTGACAGTATTTTGCTACTTGATGTTGACCTCAGTGTCCACTCTTTATACACATGCTCTCTCCCTGAAATTGAGAACTCTTCTTACCCATCATACCTTAAAACTGTATTTTTATCAATATTACATCAAGAACAATATTGGGGAAATTTTATGACAAAGTGGAAAAAGTTTACTTGTGACCTGTTTCGTCCTTCAGGACTTCATCGGGCTATTTGTTATATTGGTATGACTACACATTTGCACGAAGGCTGCAAGGAATTTAAGATTTTTTAGAACTTTGTTTTGCAATGGAAAGAAAAAGAATATGACTCTCTAAATGGATTCAGTTAGATATATAAAAAAAAAATAATCTAAAATCCCCAGCACCCCTTGTTTGTGTACATGTGTAGTCATACTGTGATGATGATCATCATCACACACATACATACCTACACAAATTCAAATTTCAATCAAAATCATTCATTGGATAGAAATCAACGCTGCTATCTTATGCAACAATTTTGAAATTGCTATATTTTCGTATAGTAGATTTTGTGCACTTTTGGGAGAATCGGATCCCAAGAGCCTTCTTAGCTTAGTAAATATTTTTCAGGAAATATCAGCTTCTAATTCGTCAATAAATACACATGTGGGCATTGCAATCCACCTATGCACAATATATTTTTCCAGCACATGACTAAGTCAAGTTTCCCGCCAAGGCGCTGTTGAGCCTGTCACGTGATTACATATTCTATAAAAGCAAACACGAGTTTGCCTATCTCTCTCTTTCTTCTCTATTCTTGCTGCAACATGTAGTCCCAGAGAATAGTTGTCTTGTCCTCGCGGTCAGACGTTAAATAACATTTCCAACATACATGTACGTACGAACATTCACCAACACGAACGTTCACACACACACACACACACACACACACACACACACACACACACAATGTTAACTGTCTATGTGCTTTGTAAATGTTTTGTTTAATACATATATTTGTTTATATATATCAGTCTTGTTTGTTTGTCTTCTTTATCTTCAGTTGGACTTAATCCAAGTACAACATTCTATTGTAGCTGGACCTTCTAGCAGGAAATATAAATGGACGTGTTTTCTTTACATCTTCACCCATGGTCCTCTACAATACCAACATAACAAATTTAATCTGATGAAGTCTGAACAGACGAAACGTGTCACAGGAAAACTTCTTCCACTTTGTCATACAATTTCCCCTATATATATATATATATATATATATATATATATATATATATATTATACACTGTTACATTAGAACATGTAAGTATACACTGCAAAACTTTTGTATTGAGTCATGTTTTAAATTAATATTTTGAACGTTGCAATTTTATTCTTCATTCTTTTATATTTATAACATTTATCTAATAAGATTCTCATCCCTACACAAAAGGTGCCTACATCAGAAATGGAAAAATGGAATTATAAAAAAATTAGTGAAATGAATTTTTGAATGTAAATAATTTTAAAAGATTTGATTTTTCTTTTTAAAAATGGAATATGCATTCGAATCTCTAATAATAATAGCTGAGAGAGGTCATATTTCTGGATGTAGTCTTTGAAAAACAAAAGAAGAAACAACATGGAATTTGTACAGAAAAAACAAAAAACACATTCATAGAAATGATTCATTTCATTCATTTGAAATATGTAATGCATTATGTGTAATGGATTACGCATTTCAGATGAACAAATAAATGACAAGTAAATAAAAACAAACAAAAAACTTACAACTAAATCTATGCAGTTGATTTTGAATCCTAATACGTGTTAATAAAAAGAGCACTATGGAAATAATTTATTATAGTTCATAATAATTTCTTTACTGAGAACTTCATTCATAAAAGCTGACAGGATTGGTAAATAGACTGTTTTTGGAATATGTATTTTGATATACTTCTTTTTTTTTATTAATCTATCCACCATGTGAAAGGTTGAAGTGATACATTAAGTAAACTACTTTAAGTATGTTTACCCATGCTATAAAAAATTACAACATATTTAAGTGCTTTTACAATTGCAATATTTTTATATAATATAGTCTTACATTTTCTTGTTTATGTTCAATATTTACTGAAAAGCTTAAATTAGGTAAACAACAACTGATCTCTATGCTGTAAATGAAAAAAAATAAATGAAACTAATTTTTAATATATACATGCACTGACAGAAAAATAAAGTTACAATACTCTGAATATGTGTTTCAATTTACTCAAGATTAAGTGTATTCATAATATAGCTGGATTACAGGAAAAGATCATGTATACAGGTTCCAAAATAAAGTCTGTAGTAAGTATACTTAGTCTCTATATTAATACATTGTATATATTCCTTGGGCATTAACACAGGCCTGTACAGTCACATGTATATGAACATATTTGATTGCGAATATCATCCTGCGACACGTTATTAAAAGCTTCTTGCATTTGTAGATGGGCTATGAGTCAGGCATTGTGCCATCATATTTCCTACATCTCAAATGGTTAAAAGGTCTTGTCATCATGCTGGCCATGAAAGCTGTTTAACACCTTGCAAATTCTGTTTCGTAATATGGACATCATGGGAGCAGGCATTATCCTGCTGCAACAGCACATCTTCCTGTTGCAACGACACTAGAAGAATGGGTTAAACAATGTTCTGGATATACATGGAACTTTTTAGAATTACAAAGTTAGAACTGTAATTTATAGCAATTTATAATCGGAGGAATTGGGCTCGGGTTTTGTGGGCAAATTTACTCAGGAATATATTGTTCCCAAGATCTATGTCATACATGCAATTGGACATCATTTGCTTAAAGGCAGAAACCTAATCTCACTGCTGAATATTACAGATAACCATTTGATCCACCTAGGTGACCCTCTTGCAGGACAACTGGAGGCATGTACAACAGTGTTGTGGCATAAATTAAATTCTGGCTAGAGGCACCCATGCTGAAAGTAAATGATTCCTACCAGCTTGTTTTGATATACCTGGAGCCATATTTACTCCGATTTATGCTGTGGATGCTGTATAGTCTGTTATAAAGTGTTGACCTTGGCAAGCAGGTGTACTACAAAGTCATTAAGGCTCTGTAATATAATCGGTCATGACCTGGTATTTTGACTTTAGTCACATTCCTATCATTATAATATGGCTTCTTTCTATCTTTTCTATAAATACTTTCATGGTAATTGTTCCAATGAGCTTTCTCCCTTGGAACCTTAACTGCATTAATTTAAGCATACTACTAGAATAGCAAATAGGTCTCATTGTTTTACTGTTGAAATAGCAACCATAAGTCCTATTCTAATAGTTTCTTTTCTTGCACTTCTCGCCTGTGAAATTCTATTCCAGATTCTTGCTTCCCTGTCATCCATGTTTTTCAAAATGTAAATGCAACATCAATCACCATTTTCTGTGTTCTTTAATTCTGTACTTTTATTGTCATTTCTCTTCAATAAAGTCATCTCATTCTCTTACACTCTAGTAACCCCTTATGTATTAATGGTATTATCACCTTGCTTGGACTGAAATGATAATAATAAAAAAATCCATAACTTGGTCTATGTCAACAGGAATGTTTATTTCACCATTGTTATCAATATCAAAACACCATTAACATATCATGTCCAATATATACACAATTCTTTGAAATGGCTATTCAAACCCTGAATGGTTCACAATTCATCCCTACTCAAATAACTCTAATTGAATAAAAAAGACGCACATGTTTATGTCGATGAAACCTGCTGGATTCTTTAACCACATTGAACTTTTTTTGCAGCATACATCAAGTTCTAAAGCTCAAACACAGACAATTACATGAGAGTTAATATATCACTAGGTGTTCAAAGACATTGAAAATTTTATCAGAATATCTAACAAGGGTGCTGCAATCTTTGTCACTATATTTTTAACCATATCTTATTTTAAAAATTCTATTTTCTAAAATGCCAATTGCAATTTAAGAGGGTCTTTAACACAATATTTCTAACATAAAGATGGACAATATATTTATCTCTATCTTATAGTCTTATCTTTAAGAAAGCACAAAAATTTTTTTTTTTAAAGAAATGCAGGCTGGCCTCAAACTTTTTGCCCGTGTATGTGTATATATATATATATATATATATATATATATATATATACACACACGATGCACTCTCCCATTGATTTCAATGCATGAGGGTCTGGTACCTCAGTTATTAGAACCAAAGAGCCAGTCTACCTGTACATAGGATTTGATTGTAATGGTGAAGACTTGTGCAGAACCAACAACACTTTTCAGAAGAACTGAAAACAAAAAACTGATGCAACCCTCCTGATGTTTTGAATTCCCATATTGTCCTTCTCCTGGACTGGTTTCCAACTAAGACTACAGAGACCAATCTTTACTACTATTTAACCCAAGGCAATGGGGAGTTAAAGAGATGGATTCATAGCTTTCTTAAGGGTATATTCATGTAAGTGAATGCAACCAACTCGACTGGAATTCAACTCTGACTTTCCGATTTCTCATTCCTAGCTGCTATCCATTACAACACACACATATACATATATATATATATATATATATATTTGAGAAAGATATAGATTCATATTGTATTTTACTTATATATGCCAGGTAACCTAGTTCCAAAATGCTGAATCTCTGGAAGGCCCTACTAAAATAGCAGTGCACCAAGTGGCTGTATTTTAATGTGCTTGAGCAACAGATTAACAAAAAGACTTAGAGCAAGACTAAAATACAAGTTACATACTTTAGTGAGAGTAATGGTTACTTCTGACAAGATGTGTCATTTTTCTTTGCTCACTGAACACTAAGTACCAAGATTCCTGTGCAAAAGAACAAGCATTTATTAGACATTCCCTGGGGATGAGTGCCATCATGCACTTTTCCAATATGAAATGGAATCGATAGTCTATTTTTTGGCATCTCTATAAACCAACATTTGTAGTTTGGATGGGAAGGGCAAGAGGTCAAGGATGATGTATGTGAAGTGAAACTCCCACACATTTTCTGAACAACCTAATAAATATGTGCATATTTATTGAATAGTTTGGAAAGTTATGTATTTTGAGAGACAGAAAAAAAAACATTCAGGTGTAAGAAAATTAAATTTATTTGTAAGGACAGAATAAAATTTTAATCTTTACTCCTTGTTAAAATAATGTAAGATGTGGGACTAAAAGAATTCTCAAAGTGTGAAACTCATCTCTTCCTTTTTGCTTTCAGATGTTTTGCTATGAAGAAAACATCCTGTTAATGTGATGAATGTAATTTATATGTTAAAGAAATAGCACATTTGAGGTAAAATGTTCAAAAATAATTTGACTGCCTGAATTTTTGTTACAAATGAATCATCATCACATTGGTTCCTTACGGACACCAAAGTTAAGCAATGTCAATCCTGGTTAGTAACTAGATAGGTGAACATTTGGAATTACCAGCTGTTATAAACTTGGATGTACAGGTAGTGCAATGGATAATGGCTTGCAATTTTTAATTGGAGAGCTGAGTTTGAAAATTCCAGTTGGGTCTGTTATATTGAGTTGTGCATAAATACCCTTGGGAAAGGTAAGAATACACCTTTTCTCCCCTCAACTATGGGTTAATTAGCAAGACGTAAGACTTCTATCACTAAATTTAAAAATATTTTCTGGCTTTAAATAACCTGAAAAGGGTTGATAAGATGTAGAAAATGATTCAATCAAACACATAAACTCAACCAATTTTTTGTTTTAAATCTTCACTCTTCATTTTTGAAAATTAAATGATTGTCTTGCCTTATTCTAAGTGCCTATAATTGATGAAAACTGCCATGCTGCACAAACTGCTCACCAAAATCATATGAAGAGAGTTTTCATTAAGAGACTTAAGTTCATTTTGGTCTAGAATCCCAAAATTCTTTCAATCAGAAATAAAAGAATATATCTCATCACAAGGGTTTTGTCACCACTAAGAATAATTCCAAATATGCACTTGACAACTTTAATTACCACTGAAGGAATTTTTATTTTGTCTGTAAAATGTAACATTGCTTTCAGAAAGGAAAAATAAACTTTCTCTGATAGTAAAAGATAAAAACAGAATGATTTAGATTAATATGAACAGATAGTTTGCAATAAACAACACTTAAGTAAATTAATACTGTCCTGATAAATATATTTACTGAGATGACTATAAATTTTTAAAAGCTAATTTTTTTTTTCTGATCTTATAGTTAAGACAGTAGTTACCTAAACAGGGGAAAAAATTTACAAGTGTAAACAAATTTTATTCAGTTTTTACATTTTTTTAATCTTCAAAAATGTATAACATGAACAGACATTGTTTCAATTTGCAGAATTTTTTTGTAATTTATGTATACACATCCAATTATAGGTATACAATCTCTTACATGAAAATCTTGAGACTAGATGCTGTTTGGAATTTGGAATATTTCAAATTTTGGAATGATAGTACACGCAGTAAACCTTGTAAATATTCACTGAGTGGAGTAAATTAAGACTATAAATAATAGATGTTGAACAGTTGTAAATTGGGATAAAGATATACTATAAATTTATTGGTATAAATTGTACTAGCAAAAAGTGCCACCAAAAAACAAACATTTTCTTCATGGAAAAAAAAGAATATTCAGTTTTGGGAGATTTTCAGAATTTTGGATAAGTGATTAGACACCTGTATATCTGTTTATTAATGCCTACAGACAATAATGTATAGACATCAGCATTAATATTACAAGCATTACAAGGGGATGCTTATCAACCTGATCAACTTGAGACAGACATACAAGAAAGAGAAAGAGGTGTGAAGAAAAACAGCAGACATAGAAAATTGATTTTTACTCAAAAGGGGGTTTTTTTCATTCTTCATTTAATATTATTTGTACAAGGAGGCACTGAAAAGTTGTCAGCCTGATCAAATTCCCAGAATCTGACCAAATATTAGGGTTTTTTTCTTTTTGCTTTCTTTTAATTTTTCCCTATAACTTTTAACCCTCCACAGTCATTGAGTTCTCCACTAATAGCAACTGATGGCTTACACTGGAGATCAAGTGACAGCAAGTCTCCTTACTACTACAACACTATCTTTAGTAATCTGCCTGATTTTAATGATGATGCTTTCTGGGTAGTTTCAGTTCTTCCTCAGATTACCAATTCCACTAACCCTTCTCCTAGACCCTTCAAGATTGTTCCTAGCAAGCCGTTGATGATGGATAAAATTATAACATTCTGATTCAACATTTTCCCTTTTTCTTACAATGTTTAGATATTTACTTAGTATTTTACTTTCTTGAAATTTTATTCTAACCAAATGGTCAAACATGAGATATTATTTGAAAGAGCTACTTGATCAGGCCGAGAACTTTTCAGCATCCTCTCGTATTACTATGAGAATCTGTATGAATATTGTTCTAAGTGTCTCTGTGAATATTATTATAAAAATCTGTACATTACTATAAGCAAAAGTCTGTATAGATAGTTTATTAAATTCTTGTTTTGTTTCTGTAATAAAAAAAATGGCTTCTATAATTTTGTGACTAGCTTTACTCTATCTTGTTCTTTCATGAAAAAAATGATGTAGCTTTTTAATATTGTAAAGACATTGTGCATTTAATCTTCATTTAAACAAAATAGTTGTACTTATTTCTTTAAATACACAAATAAGTAGTTTTTTCTTCTCACAAGTCATTCTCTCTACATTTTCTTATGAGTAAAAATAATAAAAAATACAAAAGATAGACAATTGGAAGTAAAAGCCTTTTTTTTTAAAGCTATCTTCTATATTATTTCAGTTTTTATGCAAAAATCCTGATCAATGGCAAAATTCTGGAATCATAGAAAATAAAAATTACAAAGAAAATAATTTATTTTTACTTGCTGCTACAATCCTTAGCATTTTTAAGAAATATTTTGTTTTTTTTTGTTTTTTTTTAATATATTCTTTCATATTCTATATTCAACTTTTCTGAGTTTTTGTTATTTTTTGGTCCCAGCATATTTAGCTTCATGAGATGATTTGATCAGAGAGAAATCTTCCATATATTTTTTAAGCTGAATAACCCATATATATATATATATATCAAAAGAGAGAAAAATTTTAAGAATAGAGAGATCTCCGAACTTAAAACCATTGGAATTAAAAAGAGAGATTAACAATAAAAAAGCAATGATTCAGAAATTAATTCTTTTTCAAATCTAACAATTATGTAGAACTAACTCTTTTGTATTTCAGTGAAGAAATGTCTTGTATTTTATGACCAGACTGAATAAGTGGGTGAGATCTGTGTTGGGCAATATCAACTGTTGTTTGGATTGTTACATTTTTATTAATTCAGTGGTACATGAACAGAAGATTTCCTAACACCCAAAATACATTTAAGGCAATATACATAATATATATATATATATATATATGTATAATGGCTGCAACTTCATTTTGAGAAATGCCATCCTCATATATGGGCAGTGCAGATGTTACTTTTTAGTCCCACTAGGGTCTTACATTCTCTAGTACAGGTGTGGCAACATTTTATGTCTTTTGTAGCATTAATATTTTGATGAACTTTTAAATGTTATTTTAGTCCCTCAACTGAGGGATATTCTTTTTATATTCACTACACATAGAAATGCTGCCTAACATGTGTGTAGATTCACACACAATCAGAAATACATCATTAAATCTATAGCTTGATAAAAAGCAAGCATTAATTTTACTCAGCAAATATTATATTTTCAATATAATCCTCTTCCTTGTCAATGCTCTTAATCCTGTGATTAATATAATTATACAGACTGGGCATTACACAATTAAAATTTCAGATCAAAATTCAGGTAGTAATGACATAAATGGCTCTGGACATATTGAACACACACACACACACACACACACACACACACACACACACACACACACGTATGAGTTCGAAATTCATGTGGTATAGGAGCCTCCAATAATCCCCAAAGAGGTACTGTTTGACTGCATTTCATTTTGAGACTCTGGAAAAAATAACTGTGTACTTATAAAATATGCACTACCTCTAATTTTCTAATTGTTACTAGTGTTTCTTTTTGCATCTGATAAGAAGTGCAAGATGGTGCAATGATAGTATATTTGGAAAATGAAATCACTGAGTCAAGATTGAAATCTAGTTGAAACTACTTTAGCATCTTCTGCCTTTGTACTCTTGGGAAATGTTCCTGAACTCTATCTGATTACCAAATGGCTGTAGTCAAATCATTGGCATGTTATAATGGTAAACAAAAGAAAAAAATGTTGATCACTGAGTATATCATCTGACCTGCTAAGGTAGTGACAGCAAAATGGCTGCTATTGCCATTGTCATCATTAAAACTGAAGAAATATTTCTTCAGCAAACAAGCTGAAAATAAAGTTAAGATTGGAACTGGTCAATTGGCTTTCAGTAGATTTGTCTGAGATATGAGTTTGGATATTGGAATGATAAATATTTATCAATTATTCAATCTTGAATTCTATTCACGTTTATCGCAATCAGACTTTGAAGAAAGAAAAAAAAACAATAATCTGGGACATGGCAATGATCCCAAAGATACCAATTTAACATTCCTGCAGGGCAATCCATTCATTTTTGCCTGACATTAACATGAATTCTCCAGCCAACTGCAATCACTAAACACACATATATACACACACACACACATACACATATATATATATATAAGAAAACAATATATAAATATTTTATATATCAGAACAGTTTTAGGAAAATCTGTTATAAAGTTGAAAAGATTTTTCATGTGACATGTTTTGTTCTTTAGGACATCATTGTCCAAAAGTGATGTTTACATTGAAGTGATTGCATATGCACATGAAGGAGAAGAGATGCTGATATTTTAATTTAAAAAAAAAAAAATTTTAACTTAAAATTTCAGTGTTCCCTCTTCTTCATGCACATATGTAATCACACCAATGTAAAAATCACTTTAGTCCAATGAAGTCCTAAAGGACAAAACACATCACACAAAAAATTTTTCAACTTCGTCATAGATTTTCCTAAAATGATATTATTTAGTGCTGCTGCTTCAGTTTTCTATAAAGACTTTAAAGTTATCTTTTTTTGTATTTTTAAAGCAAATATGTGTTATTCACTTCTTTTTCTCAAAAAAGGACTCAAAAATATCTTATATGCATTGTTAATGCATCTGGCAGGTTAATATTTTTTCTAGATGTCTTTTTTGTTTAATAAATAATTATCATTCTGTCATTACTGATTACAACTGAATACATACTTATAATGTGATTAACAAAAAATTAATTGCAATATATATATATATATATATATATATATATATATATAGAGAGAGAGAGAGAGAGAGAGTGCAATGGGTAAATTGTCGTCATTTTATATTTTTAATTTTGTGCATGCACATTGCTTTTTTTTTGATTTTGTGGACTGGACAGTATAGGAGTGTTAGTTAAGCACCATCTGTGAAAAAAAGAGCAACATCATGCAATAAAAAGTCATAAAAGTATAAACCTACTTTTATAACTACTATAATATTTTTTATCTTACTTTATTTTTTAATTATCTAACCCTTCTAATGTTAAACATATTACGATATTTATCTCTAAATATTGCCTTCTCCATATCAATCCTCTCTTATAAACTTCCATTACTTTATGAATTTTATCTTTTTTATCTCTCTCTCTCTCTCTATATATATATATATGTATATGATAAAAATATAGTTTTAAGGTAAGCTATATTTATGAATAAAAGTGCTCAATATCAGAGTATATGTAGATATAACAACAGTGTACACTGAGGTCAACAACAAGCTTCAATTTTTGAAGTGCTTCTCAACTGTGACCCTGTGTCAAACTAAGTTTTAAAAATGGAAACAATAATATCAATTTAGCTATATAATATTATGTTCTGTGCACACAAGTTATCATTGCTGAAGACCTCCTATCATTTATTTATTTTGTAACAAAAATAAAATTAAATGTTCAATGTTTAATAAGTAGAATAACAAACATTATTCATTAGAAGTGGAAAGGAAATTATTGGTAGTAATGGAAAGAAAAATCATTTCAATCTTACTTACAGTGCAGATTAACTGCACATAATTGACACAAAAAACAACACATTTCTATGAAGTAAATTGAAGCATTAACCTTTAACTATTAACTGTAAGACAGTATATATGATTTACAGTAAAAAAAAAAAAAAGCAAGACCAAAGTGTGAGCTGCATATTGAGGACATCAGTAAATTACTAGTGTGGCACAAGGAAACACTCAGTGAAACTCAAATTCACTATATGGCTTTTTGAATGTAAGCACAGTACTAAACTAGCATAGAGATCTCATGAATTTACAGTTGAGCTGGATAGATGCAGCCATAAGTTTTATGCTAAAAGTTTCCTTTCTTACACTTCTCACTTGTGGAACTCTCTTCTGGCTCCATGCTTTCCAGGCAACATTAATCTGCAAAAATTTAAATGGAATGTCAATTGCAATCTGCTGTCCTCATGATTACTCTTTTGTTCCTGCTCATTATTAATGTTTCGGTTCCTAATTTTTCCACACCCTGTTGTATCTTAGTGACTTTACTGTTTGCTTGGGGTGAAATCAATTTTTAAAAAAAGTATCAGGAGTTTGCTAATTATCATGCTTGTAAGCAACTAAAATAATATAATGTGTGTGCAAAGACAGAATTATACACACAACAATTATACATGAACTTCTGTAGAAATGTATGGAAGCAGGTAAACTTTTGTGGATTGTCTTCTAATCTTTCAGATGGACAGATGAAATTCCACATCTTTCCTATTATGAAGAGAAAAGCATGTGAGTCACATATGTTGGAGAGTATCTATCCATCCTTCACTGCCTTAAGCTCTTTCTCAAACACAACTTAGAGAAAATTGAATTACAAAGTCATTTTTCATGCAGAAAATTTCCTGCCAACTGTCTGATGCTGGCACCTGCTGTGTTCCTGTGTTGTACAGCTCTTGGGTCAGAATTGAGCCACTGTTATACTAATGGTCAAGATGATTATGTCAATAATGAGCTGTGGCCAAATCTGGTGCTGTTTCTGCTGTATGAATGGCAAACAGATGGGCCGTCAGAAATAGAATTTTGCCAAATGAGAATTGGAAATCTATAAGTACTGAATGAAGAATCTTTGCAGATTCTTTTTTTTTTTTTTTTTTTTTAATTTGGTGCCAAGATTTCCTTCTGTTATTGACTTATTTCTCTGGATGTTTTTACCGCTTACTATTTTTCTCTTTTGATTGTTTCTTTTCTTGTTCTTATGTGCCTAATTACTATCAATTATTGCAGGTCATTTTTTTTTTTATTAAATAGTGTCTACATATTTCTTTTACATAACTTTTTATAGATCTTATTTGTTTTTATTCTGTTTCTCTTAAAATCAATGTCCCCTCTAAGTTGCATGGCGGTACTCATGACATTAATATGTTGCAGAGTAAACTTTTAAGCCATGCAGAAATTTTGAAAGTTTTACATAAAACAGTTCACTTGCAAAAGATACTGTCTCCAGCATAAAATGTTCTAATTCTTATCTGACCCTTCAGGATGGACAAAATTGAATCACCTAAACAAATTATCAGTGTAATATATTCAACTGTGTAGCTTGATCTCATAAGATACGTGTCAACATAAAGTGGGGTTCAATGAATACAAGGCACATGATCAAGTTACACAATTTAAGCATATACCGCTGACTCTGAATGTATACAATAATATTTAAACAGAAAAGTGGGTGATTTCACTCAAATCTTGTCATATTTGTGTGTAGCCCATATTTAGTCAGATGAAATGAAACTGAAAAAGAAACTTCCATTCTCCATTCAAAACAATATTCCCTCTAAGCATGAATGTGTGTGTGTGTGTGTATATATATATATTAAACAGAAGAGAGTAGTCACAAATGTTTTGGGTTATAATGTGGATTTTTAATATATATTATACAATAAAAAAATATTAAAAAATTAAAATCTTCAGACACACTGGGTTTTAGATTAATATTCTTTCGTTTTTTTTTATTATTATTATTTCATTTAGATTACTTGACTAGTTTCGGCCAAAATGGCCATCATCAGGAGAAGAAATATTTCTGCTTGCTGGTAGCAGTGAACTACAGAAATGAATGTCTTAGTGGAAAAAATGAACTTTTGTCTGTAGTTTTCATTTGTTTTTTTATCTTTTTAACATGAATCTTTTAACCTTCCTTGTGTTGGTCAAACAGTCTCTTTTAAGTTGTTATTTGAGATAAGAGCTAGATGGAACTTTGAATTCCCCTGGTCAGTTTGACAGTTTTATTGGTCCTGAAGAGGGGATGTGTCTCTGTT
Source organism: Acanthosepion pharaonis (assembly GCA_903632075.3). Lineage (NCBI taxonomy): Eukaryota > Metazoa > Mollusca > Cephalopoda > Sepiida > Sepiidae > Acanthosepion > Acanthosepion pharaonis. The sequence continues at coordinate 550,332 of CAHIKZ030000158.1, forward strand.
AAGTGTTTGTGTGTGTGTTATTTGGTTCTTAGGGAGTGAGTGAGTATGATATGTATAAGCGTGTGTATTGCTGTGGGTGTGAGTTATCATTTGGCACATTAGGGAGTGAGTGAGTATGATGTGTGTAAGTGTGTATATTCGTGTGTGTATAAGTGTGAGGCCTCAACACCTCCGTAAGCATGTCTGTCTTGTGTGGGTGAGAAATGTGGGTAGGTTTTGATTTGTATTATTATATATTAGTACTATCTATATTGTTAAATTTATGGTTTAGCCTGGCAGGATAGTGTGTTCTTAGACGTTGTATCCACTTATTTTCATGGAACTCTAAAATCTTTCTACTGTTATCTGCTCTGAACTTTTCTATTCTCTCAATTATAGTGAATTTGGCATGGGTTTTGAAATTGTGTTTTTCCAGGGGGAAATGTTCTACAGGTAATAATTTTTCATGGGGAGTTGACTTAATTCGATTGCGATAATTATTAATTATATATATATATATATATATATATATATATATAACTTCAAATTTTATTATAATGACACTTTGTATTTGAAAAAGACATCCCATTTTTATTTATTATACATTGTATATTATGCTTAAAAAGTCCAATTAAAAATAAATCCATTAATTTTTATATATATTTATATATATATATATATGAACCAATGAATTTCATTTTTTAATCTGACATTTTTATGACTACAATCTTTTGAGTAGATATTCTGTTTATTTTAAACGGTGTTTATTTTTACTACTGGCCTGCATATCAGAGAAAATTTAATAAAGAAAATGTGCTCTCAAGCAGAATCTGAAACTGTGTTTGTCTTTTTAAGAAGAACCACCATCTGATCTGGTATGTATTTACTACTCAGCTACAAATAGCATCACAATAAAGCAAGGTTCTATTTTTGCCTTTAAAGCACACTCACTCATTCAGATTCTTCTTGAAACACATATCTGCTCAGTGTCATATACAAAACATAAAACCAGGCTGGTAGCCAAAATAATTACTGTTTTAAATAAATGAAGCATCTCCTCAAATCCACTAAAAATAATGTTTGACATGAAATATATTATATATATATATATATATATATATTAAAAAGAAGAGGGGTGCCGCAAACGTTTTTGGTTGTAATGTGGATTCATTGAGAAAAAATATTATACTTTGTTTTACATAATTTCACGACACGTGTTTCTGGTCTGGTCTCGCAACCGTCTTCAGGTGAAAGTGGAGATTTTTACATATTATTAAAAATAATTAATTTTTCTTCATGTTCAATGTGGAATATTCTCGATATGAGACATTCTGTTTGTGTGTTGGCAATCCGAATTTTCTTTCTAGAATTGTCAATGAAGAGTTCTGCGTGAAGGGTCATAAAACAATTAAGGTTTGTCCAGCGAGTAGTTATCGGCATTTAATCTTTTAATGTTTTAGTGACCTCTATGTGCTCTTGGATCTGTTTCTATTTTGGCGTGTTCCTGTCAGCATGCGTGTATATATGCGTGCGTATATTTCCTTACTACGAGGAATTCGTAAACTTATTTGTACCTATACACACACATACACACTATCCCACCACAAGTAGTCAGTACACACACACATATACACACATATTTCCCAAGCTACATGGAACCAGTACACACACATATATATATATATATATATATATTATGAGGTTGATTCATAAATAATTTCTGTCTTTGTTTATTAACTTTAATCTTTAAAGAATAAAGTACAATAACACTTATTCCATTATATATGCACCCTTATTTTCAATGACCTGTTGCCACTTATCCTTCAACTCTTAGATATCTTTGAGTAAAATTTCAAAAGTTTTAATAAGAAAAAGTTTTTGATAAATCTGTTTTTTATTAGAGAAATTTTTCCCATCAAAGCATTTTGTAGCAATTACAAAAGGTGGTTGATGCAAGGTTAGGCTAATATTTTGGTTGAGATGGAACAGGCCAAACAAGTTGCAATTTTTTTGTATTATTCTTGCGGTATGTGGTTTGGTGTGGTGTTGTCATGGAGGGGAACATAATTTTTTCTTTAATCCACCGTGTATGCTGCTGTTGTCATGCAAAAACTAAAACAAATTTATTCTTAACTGCCAGTTAGATAATACATTTGTAATTACAATTGGTTCCCAAAAATGTAAATTACTTATGACTCAAACAAATATATCTATTATACACACAGATATGAGTGGATATATGCATATTTGTTTATCTATGTTAATATATATAGAATTGAGGGTCTACTGAAAAAATGTTTGCAGCCCAAACCACTTTCCAAAATCAGTATTCTTATGTTTGGTCAGATTTTAGGAAGTTGGTTGGAAAGGAATCTTTTCAGCACCTCCTCATATATATATATATATATATATATATATATATATATATATATATATATGCCAATGCATGTATTTAAGTTCTTGCTAGTTTTCATTAATTTCCAGCTCTTTCTTGATGACTACACTCCCAGCTTTCCTATTTTCACTTGTTCATTTATTTTCCATTTTTCTCCACTAATTACATTTATTAATTTTCACATTAACTAATTACTTCACTTTCAGAAGAGAAAACATTTCTTGGCTTTCATATCTGTGTTGTTTTAATTTCTCTTTATTCTCCAATTCAAGAACTAATTTATCCACTGTTCCAATGAAACCTTCAATATTTTTCTTATACTAATAATTTTGTATTTATATAATTCTTTTCACACAGAAGGTGTAAAAATGACTCATTTTTGTTATTGAAAATACTTCTGAAATTGCTAAACAAAACCTCTTCTTAAATACCTGTGAATTTCTTATTAAAAAATATGGTAAAATCTCTTTCCTACCATTAAAAAAATGTTAGTTATTTCAATACTTCATTTGTTGATTTTTTGCTAAGTACTATATTTCCTATCCTTCACTAATACCAATGACTGAACCACTTAATTCACGGCATCAATCCAATGTTTCAACTACTGAGCTATCACCAAGACAAACCTAATATTTTTTTTAAATATGTGGTTCTACAGAAGAATGCTGTGATTGAACATGTGAGCAACAACAAAGTTTTGCAGAAAATGAAAACAAAATGGACACTTCAGCTTCAGAAAATGACAAAATTTCTTGGGCACATAATGAGGAAAGAGGACTGAGAAAATATTACACTCACAGGATATACTGAAGGCAAGAGAACAGAGGGAAGCAGCAAATAACCTAACAAGCTTCTTTAAATGGTTGGCAGTATAGGTATTAGGAGGGATAGAAAAAAGACAAACTTTACTAAGAGATATACAGGACAGGAAGGGAAATGGAACAGAGAAGAAAAAGAGCTCAAATTTTACTAACCCTGAATTAGAACTTCTGTTATTGTATCTAGATTTAGCCTTACTCCCCAAAGATATTTATGTTAATAAGCTTCACTAATCTGGTACCAGCAATTTAACTTTAAAACCCAGAGTAACTTGGTAACTCCTACATACTTTTTCTCCATCTATAAATAAGAATAACTATTTCCTGGCAACTGACTTATGGAAACAGTTATGGTAAGACATCTGCATCAAAGCTTTCTAGAGTTGCTATGATGTACACCAATACTGAATTTTTCCTGATTAGGCAAAGGTTTATCATAAGTCTTTCACTTTATTGAATTTGATGCGATTACAGTTCTTTGTGAAGAGCACTGTCAAATTCCTTCCACCTTTGCTTCACTTCTTAGGTCACTGGAGTATATGGGTGTCAATCTATCCTCAAAGTAGCTTTGCCACTTCTCCAGTAACCTCTCCAACATAAGTAATCCGAGAGTGATAGCTGAGTGATTACATCTTCAGAATATAAGCCATAATATTTATGGACTGGTTCAGAGTTTCTGGTTGACAGAGATAGTTGCCATGTAAATGAAATAACATCTAGATTTAAAAACAGCGAAGTTTATATTTACTTTAACATTGTTACACAGCAGATAGTACGTAATTTTAATTTTTTATAGGTTTTATAATGATTAAGATCAGCAGCATTTTGGAATTAATAAGTACAACTTAGTGCCTGAAATTCTGAGAGAAGTAATTATTTTTCATCACCAATTCATTCGGATTAATATCTTCATCTTTGTTGGCTATATCACTTAATTTAGGTCAATACATTCTTTGGTCTTCCTCATTGTCTGAAATTCTAAACAGACATTATCAATAACCTAGTAACTGTGGATGATGGGGATTTCCATCATTGCAATTCTATATATAAACTATGAATGATGGGAATTTATACTATAGTTAATGGGTTCATTAGTAAGTTGTTCAGTCTAATATTCTCATCCTTGTTGGTCTTATGTTTCTTTGGCCAACAAAGGTTGCACAAAGCATCCACCAAAATGAAGTGACATGCCAGTAACAATGAAAATATTTGTCAAAACAGTTCATAGATTAACTAAATTTATTGTTTTTGACAATTTAAAAATTAATCAACTGACTAATTTTTCTTATAAAGATTACAGATAAAATTAGTATTTTCCTTGTGACCTTTAATTCATACAGACTGGATTATTTCAAAGAAACTTGAAGCATCAGATATCAAATTGATACTTTTTTTCTTTTTAAATATCTGATTTATTGAATAAAATAGATAAATAAATATTTAAGGCTTTACAAAAAGATAATTAGTTAGTTGTATAAATATACTATTTTGTAACATATCTTAAGAAAAGTCAATTATTCACAGTATTCTTTTACCACTGTTCATGTTTATTTTCTTCTTGCCTTTACTAGTGAAATATATTCCTTTATATTTTCATATAATTAACAAATGTCAGTTGATCACTCTACATATTTGCCTGACTTACACTGTTTTTCAATAGTTCAACCTCCCCCTGGATTGATATGGATGCTTAGTATCAACATTAAAATTTGCATTTCTTTTAAAGAAGCTACTGCACACATGTAACATAAAAAATAAAACTTATAAATCTTACAGAATTGAGAGATTGTGAGCAACATGTGCATCATGATCATTTATCTGGTAATTAAAAGAATTTCAAGTTTCATAATTTTGTCCATACTAAAATCTATGTAAAAGACTTGTGTAAATATTAGTGCAACCCTATTTTTTATTGATTTATATCAAATGAAATTGATTCCTCTATAAATTGTGGCTCTAACAGTAAAAATTGACAGTGTAAGGTGAAGTTTAGGAAACAATGTACTAAGATGACCGATGACTTTGTTCACATTGTTTATATATGATTTATTACTTTGTCATATCTTAACTGCGTGTGTCAAATGAAGTGGTAAGAAATACAATTTTATTTATTAATATGTTAGCACAAGCTTGTAACAATTTTTATTGTGCCACCAATTGTTGCAAAAGTCTTACAATGTCTCTAGTTATGGAAGAATATAACACTAAACAAGGTATATTCTAAACTGTTTAATTCAATTGTTATTTTAATTTGTTAACATTCTGAGCTTTGGTACATTCTGTGACACAAATGGAACAGGATTTAAAAGATGATATTCAAAACTGTTGGAGATACCAAAATCAAATAAGTACAACAATTTAAATATCTGGGAAGGGTTTTAACAGAGGACGGAAAATACAACACTAAAATCTAAAGGTGCATTGGGATGGCAAAAGTTGCCTTCCAAAAGTTAAGCAAAGTATTAGAAACAGAAAAATTTCATTAGAAACTAAGAAAAGAGTACTGAGTCAGTATGTAATATCAGTTCTATGATAGAGCAGTGAATGCTGGACAATCTCCTCACAGATTAATAAAAGTCTTGAAGCAACAGAAATGGGTTCTACAGAAGGATCCCGAGAATACCATTGACTGAACATGTGAGCAACAGCAAAGTTTTAGAGAAAATGGAAACAAAAAAGACACTTATGCTTAACATCAGGAAGAGACAGTTGAAATTTCTAGGGCACATAATGAGGAAAGAGGGCTTGGAAAATTTTAAACTCACAGGTCAGATTGAAGGCAAGAGGAACAGAGGAAAACAATGCATAATCTACCTAGCAAGTTACCTTCAATATGTCCTGTGAGTGTCAAATTTCTTAAGGCCTCCTTCTGATTCTAAGTGTAAATGTCCTTTTTGTGACCTTTTTCCCTAAAACTTTGTCATTGATCACATGTTCAGTCCATGATATTTCAGCATTGTTCTGTAAAACCACATTTCTGTTGACTCAAGTCGCTTTTTCATCTGTAAAGATATTGTCCAGTATTAACTGCCATAACAACTTAAAAAGTGATTTCAGGATGAAAATTACAAGAAATATAATTCACTGTCTTTATACCTCACCATAGGGCAACAGTTAGTAAACTAATCTTTCAGACCATTATAATTGTACTGAGCATCCTATACTTGTGGCTAAACTAAATTTAGCTGAATAAATAACTAAAGAAGCATCCCAACAAAGTAATGGTTAGCTAATTAATCTTGCAAACTATTACTTCTACAATGAGTTCAATCGCCATTGGATGTTCCACACCAGGGGCTTTATTTTAAGTTAATCTCAGTAGATATCAATAACATAGTCTTTTCTTAGTATTTTTTCTTTTGCATTATAAAACATCCATTTTCTTTATTTTTTTATCTCTTCTTTTATAATTCTTTGTGTATCTTTCTGTCATTTCTATTTTCAAATATTTTTTCTCATGGTTTGGTTTCTCTATTTTCTTCTTTTTCTCTTCTCTTTTCTTTTCTTACTCTGATTTCTTTTCCTTTTTCCACCCATTTCTAACTCCTCTCTTAAACCACTTTCCCTTTTTTTCTCACTTCTTCTTTCTCAATTTTCATATATACTCTTCTCTATTCGATATCACTCTTCCTTTCTTTTTTCCATGTTTCTTCTCTCTCCTCCTTTGGCTCAAACTAAAGAAACTTTAAAACAGACTTTTATTTTATGTACCATATGAAATCAATATCATAGGAAATAGAAAATTCTTGTTGGTATGAAAGTCTATTATTTCACTCCATTTTAGAACACAATAGTATGAGTGACAAGAAACTCACAAAAGATTCTAAGACACAAGCACTAGTGTCATTGTTCTTCAACTATAACAGACTTGTCCAATTTACTTCCCAATAACTGCCAGCATGGCTGTTCCGTTTCATAAATAACCCTAAATTCTCTTTACCTTCTCAAATTCAGTCATTAAAATATCAAACTTTAATTGCCTCAATTTCAGAAATCTCATCTTTGTAATCTTATGTCAATTCATCCAAGCCTAGCTATTAAATGTAAGAAATTACTACCAGAAATCTAAGAATGGACAGTAAATGAGAATGGTTTGATTTGAAAACAGTATGAAGGAGATGGTATTCTTGCAGACACAAATCCTTCAAGCCTTCAGTAACTGAGGGTCAAAAAACAAAACAAAAAAAAGGTTCATATACTCCTGTATCATGTGACCTCTAAAGACCTAATTTTGAAGCTAATTTGATTACAACAAAAGGATATATAGTTTAGTCAATGGCATAGCCAGGGCTAGCAGTACATATGCTAATTTTATATCTCGTGTATGATGCAACCCCCATAAAATTAGCTTCAAAATTATGTTTTCAAAAGTAGCACAATACATGAGTATATATGGTGTGTGTGTGTATATATATATATATATATATATATATATATATATAAAATCAACAGATAAGTAATGTTAATTTTGGTAGTCAAAACAAAGTCACAGAATTGAAAGCTGATATTATGGTTCAAATAGGCAGAAATTTATTGTTGCAGTTGTCAATTGGATATGTGCATAGTGTAATGATTATCGATATAAAAAGTAAAATTGGCATGCCAAGTTCAAATTCTAGTTTAGTCTGCTATATTTATGTTTGCACTAATGCACTTTAGATCAATATCTTCTACCTTCAACTATATGCTAAATAGCAGTTTAGACTTGATTCTCTTGCTTCAGATGGCAGTCAAAATGAAAGAAAACTTTGAATTCAAAACCATAGAGAAGTTACTGCAATTCTGTGGAGAGCCATGAGCACCTATACCATGAAGGGAAAGATCATTAAAATAAGGAAATCAACTGGATACAAATACATTAATAAGAAATAGTGATATCCAGTTCATGTTGAAAACAGTTCATTACATCCTTCTCTACATTATAACATTTGCAAATAAAAGAACAAAAAGTCACATATAAAATGTTAAAACAAAATATTTAGACATTTATTTAGAAACTGTACACGTCAAAAAATTGTTGGGTGTAGTTTAAGTCATAACAAAGTCAATAATTAACAGGCCAAACCAATTATGTAGAATTTATTTACCCACTTTGGATATTAAAATGATGGTCAAAGAGTGTCAAGTCAAATAAGAGCACAATTCTTATTTTTTTGACTACTTACTGGTATAGTTGTGGGGTTGCAATCATATGTGGCTCAGAACAAAGATGTATAAAAAACAAAGACTGAAAAAGATTTTTATATCCAAAGGTAGATCACAAAGTCTGTAGCCTAATATTTTTATATTGTTGTTCACCAAATACAAGGCCCAAGAGCCACTCAAGGTAGAAGTTTACTAAATGAGGTTGTTTTACAGTTTAAGAGGAAAGTGTAAGAATAGTAGATTATGAGAATGTGTACAATAGATAACAGTTGATACAGAACTTGAAGATGTAAAGATTATAGTGGTTGGGAAGCATGATCTCATGTAATAATTTGTTGAATTTTGATCTGAAATTTTCACTGTATAATATTTAATCTATGTGATTCATATTCACCATTCAAGGAAGTAGATTGAAAAATAAATATTTGTTTTATATCATTTTTCATTGTTGGGTTACAGACTTAATGATTCACTTTGTCCAACTGTAATCTGACCAATATTTGATGAAAATTATGAGATGTCACCAAAGTATTCAAGTAATTCCTACCGCCACTGAGTTATACTCTATAGTGAGTTACCTATGTTATTTACTGAACATATATTAGTATGACACAAGGCTGTAAATGTAGAGAAATGAACTTATTATAATAGTAATGGTCTGCAAGACTAGCTTAGTTATCCGCTGTTCAGCAGTGAAGGGATATTTTTTTCAGTAAGTGAGAATCTAAGAATCTGAAAGACAAAAATAAGTTGATGCATTTGTAAAACAAAACAAAATTATTGGAACCTGAAGCATTGAATATTTCATCAAACACAATTCAAATTCACTTGTGTGAATACACTCTAATTATACTGGCACACTTTTAAAGCAGTCTTCACACCCTTCTTTTTTTGATTTTCTCTTCTTATTTCCAAAATAAATAAATAAAAGAACAATTTTAAAGAAATCCTTTTCTTTTTTATAAAATCAATTCATACTTTGTGTTAGTGTGTTTATGTATTCATGTCTGTCTCTCCCTCTTTAAAAAAAAAAATTAATTGCATAATTGAAAATCCAAGAAAGATAAAAATTGAGACAACAGCATTTTTAAAATCGGTTAAAAAGTACTGATGTATTGATGTAACTTGCTGTCAGTTGATCTCCAGTGAAAGCCAACAATTATTAATGGTGTGAAAACTCAAATAATAAAGATTCAGTTAAACTAAAATTATTTCTTTTAAAAGAGTTTCTATGTCCAATGTAGTTAAGGTTTATGGCCACATCACAATGAAAGACCAGTCCATGCATGATCACTGAAGTTAAGCAACATCAAGCCTGATCAGTACCTAGATGGGTGACTGCTTGGGAATACCAGGTGCTTGTAAGCTTAGATGTGGTGTAATGGATAATGGCTCAGAATTGTTAATCAGAGAGCCAAATTCCAATTTCCATATGGGTTTGTATATTCAATTCTGAGCAAGTATTTTTGGGAAAAAGTATGAATCTACCTCTTAACTATGAGTTAATTAGTAAGACTTGTATCACTAAACCATTGTCATCTTCACAAAAAATACTCTTACAATCTAAAATAACTATTTTCTGGCTTGTTCTACTCTTTATGAAAATGACTATCCCACAGCCCCTTTGGGACTATATTTTTTAGTGAATATGTTTTAATGTAAAAACAAACAAACATGCTTTAAATCGGTGTGTATGTGTGGAGGGGGGGGTGCTGATTTAATGATAATTTAAAAAAAGTCTTGATTTTGTGTCCAAGATTATGTGACCAATTCTTTTTTTTATTCCATCAAGTTGATAATGCCTAGTTGCAGAGAAAATTAGGCAATTGTATATTTTTTGGATAGTTTTAGGCTTATGTACTTATTTAATTATGTACTTAATTATGGAAATTATAGACTAAAAAAATTCTATTTTCAGAAAATGTATGCAAAGTAAGGAACAAAGTTTAGCATTAAACTTATATATAACCACTACTAAATACTTTAAAATGTTAATTTTCCAAATAAACCAAGGTTATATTTATTCAGACATAAATGTATGTATGAAAATATATTTTCCTTACTTTAACTGGTTTATTATAATAATAATGGCAGCTCCCCCAAAATTGAATATAATAATAAATATTATTAAATCAAAGAAAGGCAGGACAAAGCAGAATATTAAATATTGAATGCACAGATTTACAATTCAATACAAATATTGAATGACAAAAAATGACTGAAAAAGAGTAAAAAAATAATGCCTGGGTAGGAAAGATGATTTATTTATTTTTAATTTTTTTTTAAATCCTTTCAACACCAAGCCACTAAGATGCAAGGGATTACTGAGAGTGAAAAGAAAAAAAAAGAAAAAGAGAAGACAATAAAAGAACAGAATTGAAGGTAACAGAAGATGGTGATTGACATTGCATGTAAATTTTTCAAGATCACAGTTAACAGGAAAGCAAGCAAGAAGAAAGTTCACAAGCGATAACTACATGAGAAGAAACTGTTAGTATAGAACTTATGGTAACAGCAAGCAATTCCAATGTTGAAATTAAGAGACATAGCTGTCAATCAAGTACTGCATTTAAATTTGTCTGGTCAAGAGACCAAATGAAGCTCATTGAGTAAATAACTGCAATTTTGCCAAGCAAAGAAATGTAGTCTTAAAGAAAGAAAAAAAAAATCATAAACTGAAATTCAAATTATTCACCCAATGCTGGTGAATAAGGCTAACAATGTGTTAGAGTGAGGATATTGCAGACGACAGAATAAAATTACAAGAAAATAAAATGCTAGGAAAAGATGTACACCTTGGAAGAAAAAAGGAAAATATTGTTGAACTAAAATGTGACAAATGTACCCAATGGCTTATTTGGAAGATTCTAGGGGAAGGGTTAATAGAATTGGTAATCCAAGTTATAACTGAAATGACCCAGAAAACAGTATTATTAAAATCAAGCAGAATATCAATGATAGTGTTGTAGTAGTTAGGAGACTTGCTGTCACTTGATCTCCAGTGTAAGTCACCAGTTGCTACTGGTAAAAAACTTAAAGAATATGCCGGGGTGTTGAAAAGTTACAGGCCAGACTAAGGAAAGGAAAAAAAAATTAAATCTGAGATGGGGTCTTTAGGTCAGATCAGGCTGAGAAATTTTCAGCACCTCCTTGTACAAATGATATTAAATGAAGAAAGAAAGCTCCCTTTGCATTAAAATCAATTCTCTATGTATATAATTCTTTCTTTTTCTTTGTACTTCTTTTTTCTCCCACTTCTATCTATCTATCTATCTATCTCTTTGTCAATGATTTATTAGAGAAAGAGAAAGAAGCATTTTATTATTTTGCCTTTCTAGCAAGTAAATAAAATGAAAAGTACTTACATGCTATGAATGAATCCATACCTTTGCCTGATGTTTGACCCCTCCATAATAATCACTAACAACCTGTATTATTCATCTAACTGTCTAGATTCATTTGTCTGTCTCAGTCAGTCTATATCTATCAATTTCTATCTCCCTCTTGACAGATCTTCTTCCTTCAAGCAACATACCAACTTCCAAGACATGGGAAAGTCATTAATCAAAATTAATGAACAACATTTCCGACCCACAACCTCTACTGCCCAGGAATTAATCAAATTGTAAATCTCATGATCTTTCATCCAATGTTCTGACCAGTTCCTGACATTATGCATCAACACAAAAGCCTTAATACATGTTATATAAAAGTCTATACAAGTTATTGTGTGTGTGTGTGTGTGTGTGTGTGTGTGTGTGTGTGTGTGTGTGCATATGTTCTAGCTGATCTCGGAAGTGTTTTAACAGAGAATGGAAGATGTGATACTGAAATCTGAATTCAGATTGGAATAACAGGAGATGCCATCTAAAAGTTAAGCAAAGTATTAAAAACGAAGAAAATTATGTTAGAAACAAAGCAAAGAGTGCTGAAGTGTTATATAATATCAGTCCTCCTATATGACTGCGAGTGCTGGACAATCTCCTCACAGATGGAGACTTGAGGCAATAGAAATGTGGTTCTACAGAAGGATGCTGAGAATACCACTTACTGAACATGTGAGTAATGAGAAAAATTTAAGGAAAATGGAAACAAAAAGTACACTTATATTAGAATCAGAAAGTGATAGTTGAAATTTCTAGGACACATAATGAGAAAAGAGGGTTTGGAAAGTTTAATACTCACAGAACATACTGAATAGAGGAAAATTGCAAGAAACCTACCTAATGAGCTTGTGTAAATGGGTGGGAGAGGAATGGTGAGAAGGCAAATCTTACTAAAAAGAGTTACAAAGGATAGGAAGTTGTTGAGAGTGATGAGCAACCACATTCTGAAGAGATATGGCACATAGATGATGATGATGATGATGATGATGGCCAACTGATATATTCATCTATGCTGGGTAAGAGGTCAAGACTTGAATTGCAAATAATTACAATGATTCTTTAGTCCTACTCCTAATCCTTGAAGGCTGGGGAGCACAATGAACAAAACATTGTAATAACAATAAATAAGATGAGGATAATAATTGAAATGTAAATTATGTAAATAAGAAATGTCTATATAAAAAGAAAAAGGATCTTTTTTATAATTAGTTAAAATATAAATATTGTAATTGTAATACATTTCAATAATTTCTTTGCTAGACTATACAATTCTTGCTTGTAGCACAGTGAAATTCATATTTATTAGAAAAACTGTACATGACTCCTCTAACAATTACAAAATTTTGATAATTTTTTTAATAAAAGTAAATTGTTAAAAATGTACTGCTTTTACGTGTGTATTAGCTGACTTCATGTATAGTGTGACCCCTGAATTTTTTGTCATAAATTTTAACCCCTCCACAAAAAAAATTATGTATATTGTGCAACTGGTTACTGAAAATGCATGATTTTTAACCTCTTCAAAAAAAATTACCCATGTAAAGTGTGACCTATTTTTTGCATAAAAACTGATCACAAAACCTCACACTCCACTTGAGTATATACAGTATGCAGTGAATGTAAGAAAAGCAAGTCATTAAATATAGTGGCTTCTCAAAAATGTTAAACTTATTTTATTGACCAACATAGTGGACAAGAGGTGTATTTCACTTTTGGCATGGTCCTAGTAATAAATATTATGAATCAAATTGGAATTCAAACTCAGCTTTCCAATTTCTCCTTCCGAGCCAATATTTATCATACCACCTGCATATCAACTGGACCTAGTTGTAAATCCATCATTTGGTAAAACTTTTAATGAACATAAAAAAATTGTCCCTTTCAAAATTTTATTGTATAAATAAATTATGCAATCTATATATTTTAAATTTGACAAGAACTTGTCTTACAGTTCATTTATTCTCTTCAAAGTAAGTATTGAAGGTTTTTTGTTTCTGTTATGGGACCTTACCCATAATAACATAATGGACTATTCCATATGTAATAAATACTGCGCCTCAAGAGGAAACAGAGAGTTCAGTCTGAAGTCTGGAGTGAAGTCCGTCAGGAGTCTGTCAGCCAGTCAGAGTGAGCGAGTCAGTCAAGTCAAGAGTTGAGCCAGAGGCAGTCCAAAACAGAGTTGCGTTCAGACAATTACTACTAAATCTGATTGTTCGTACTAACACTTTCTACTTCTCTGTATATATTCCTGTTTGTAATATATGTGTTATTCCATATCCATATTCGAGTTCTTCTTTATTGGTTCTACCTCGGACTATCACCGTGGTACAAGGAACCGGATCATAACAGTTGCATGGTTAAAAAGTTATTTATAAAAATGTACCAAAATTATGACTAAAAACATTGTTTGCAACATCACATTTACAATTTCTATTGTCAAAAAATACTAGTCTTTTCATTATTTACACAAGTCAAATTTCATTTTCAGTGACGCCACTCATGAGCAATTAGTATCATAAAAGAAAAACTAAATAGATTTCATTTGGTTTTGCTAAGTTTCAAATTAAGAAATACAATGAGAAGTAGAAAAGATGTTTTTAGAAAAAATAACCTTCTATAAAAAGAACTGCTTTTTTAAATGCAAATATTTTTCTTGTCTGGACACTGAGAAATTATAACTTTACACTTAACCTTAGAATGCTATCTGTTTCTCAGAAATATAATTGTACCAAAGAGATAAGTTGTAGAAACCACCCATCTTTGTCTTGGAGAACAATTTCATTTTATTTTTAATAATAAAACCTTCCTTTAGATTAAAAAAAAAAAGGATTCATACCAAATTTGATGGCTCTACATGAACATATTTGTTCATATATATTGAACAGATAAATAATCTCTTCCAAAATATAGATATAATATATAGAAATAATATTTTAATTTTACACTGATAATATTCATTTGTTCAATTGAATGTTTCATAGCACAAAAAATATTTATAAGTAGCAAATTTCCATCAACATAAAATTTAGAAATTCAAAATAGATTCTGTATTAACCTTCAGTTTTTAAAAATACAAGGAAATTTTTAAAGTGATTTTGAGCAGAAGGGAATAAATCTTTTAAGATTTCATTACAGAAAAAGATGCTCTTTTTTATTCCCTAGTTAAGGTTACAGTTCATGGTAAAGCACTGAGATGTGAATATCATTAAGAATCTAAGAATGTATATCTCTTCTTCTTCTTCTATGTGCCATGTTCCTTCAGAATGCTGGCAATCATGGCTCTCCACAATTTTCTCTCCTTTGTAGCTTTTCATGAGTTTTGTCTTCTGGTTATTTCTCATGTTAGTCTATGTAAATATGGGAAAGGGCAGATATATCTGCAGGTAAGTGCTCAGTGTGTGTTTATGTGGGTAGGCAAAGGGATGAGGGGAGTAATGTAAGTATTCATGGCAAAGCACTGAGATGTGAATATCATTAAGAATCTAAGAATGTATATTTCAGTCTTTGTAAATGTGCGGAAAGGTAGATCTATGTAGGTAAGTACTCAGTACGCATATGTGTGTTGGTGGGGGATCAGAGGGATGAGAGTGCAGTCCAAAGTAAATTGTTACTAATGAGTCTGGAAAGAACAAGAGAAGCAAATAAGCAACCAAATGTTTTGTGGTCGGATGGACAAAGATAAGAAAAAATCAACAAAGCATAACAAAGTTAAATTAGAATATATTCGTTTATTTCTGATTGTAAATGTGTAAGTGTAATTGCTTGAGAGAGAGAAAGAGCAAACAAGGGAAGTAGAAAAAGAAAATGATATAAAGAGAAGGAGAGAGGGGAAGAATGAATGCTGCAAGTGAAATAAAAAGAAATAATTTAGAAGGATGTACAAATATTGCCAAGTACAATAAGAGAACTCACAGAGAAGGAGAAAAAGAGGGAGTAGAAAGAAATAAAATGGGAGAGAGTTAGAGATAATTAAAGAAAAATGATTTTCAAGCTAGATAAATAATTGTAGATATGAATAAATTAAAACAATATATACAGAATTATAAAATATTTCATCTTGAAGCGGTCTGGTGAAGCAAAGTCAACTATAACTGAATTTTTATTTGTTTTTTTTTTATATTCAGTTAAATCCTTTAATGTGTAACCCTCAAATTTGGTATGAGATGTAATGGAAAAACCTGTCACCCCCATGAGTGACTACACTATAGGTAGTAACTCCCTATAATTATGTGTAAGTCAACAGACTACAGAGACTAGCTGGGACCTGTTCTAGCTAGACAGTCGAACTCTCTGCCTTCAAACAGAGGGGAACCCGGACGAGGCTCTGCCGAAGGGCAGAGTCTTATTCGGGGACATAGACTGCCCCTGAACCTGTTTATACGGGTTCAAAAGGGAATATTTTTGGTCGAGCCTACAGGCTCTGAGAACCCACGCTAAACCGGTCTTGTGCCACATGCAATCCTCATGTGGGGGGTAGCTAAATATTCTAGGTGGGATCTGTTCCAGCTAGACAGTCAACCTCTCTGTCTTCGGGCAGAAAGGAACCCGGGTGAGGCTCCGCCAAAGGGCAGAGACTTGTTCAGGGAGGTAGACTGCCCCCGAACCCGTTTATATGGGTTTGAAAGGGAATATTTTTGGCTGAGAGAACCCACATCAAACCAGCCTTGTGCCACATGCAACCCTCGTGGTGTGGGTAGCTAAATATACTAGCTGGGATCTGTTGAGTATGACTCAGGCTTATGTGAAAACTACTGACCTTCCAATAGTAGCACTCACTACTAGATTGACTTGCAATGACCTTGTGCATAAATGTTACCTTTATTCTTATTGGACTGGGTTTTTTACAATAAATAAACTTTTACTTATTTTATCCACCTTGTTTCTCAAGTATATATTCCTATTAGCATGGAATATAACAGTATGCATACTTACTGGACCCAGGGGAAGGTTTAACAAAAGTTTTTTTTTTTTTTTCAATCAATCACTGGAAAAGGAAGTTTCTACAGTTTTTCTGTTATGCTGAAATATATTTTATGGTAACAAATGACATTTTGTAACAGCTTAGTATAAGACTATAATTTAACTTTTATTATTAATATCCAGATAAGAACAATACATATATTTGTTTTGAAAAAGTAATTATAATAAAAAAAATATACCCACAAAATTTGATAGTATTGTTCATTATTGGAAATATAGCAGGAACAAATGAAATCTATTTTTTTCTTTTTATGATAATTGCAATAAATCTATGTTTATGAAGTTACCACACATGATTGGTGTGACTGACAATCAACCTTTACACATGTAAATAATAACACTATAACAGCTTATCTGAGTGACAACTTTGTAAAATAGGCATTTCTTTCTAATATACTTAATTACATTTTGGAATTAGAAACTAAGTGGGACTGAATTTTTTATTATATATATATATATACACAGTTACATTTCATTCAATTATATATTCATCGTTATTTGAAATAATTGACTTGTCATTTATCAGGCAGCTCACTGATACCATTTGAGTAAAATTCTGTAGGTGAAAAAAGTTCTTGAAGAACTTTTGAATATGGTTTTCATGAGAGAATGCTTTCTGCTGTATGTGGCCTTGTGTTGTCATAGAGGGGAACATCATTTATCTTTTACTCCACTGTGTATGCTGCCATTGCCATGCAAAAAGTAAACTCTGTTAATATATTGCAAATTTATTCTAAACTTCCACATATGATTAATAGTTAGGATGATAGATTTGTCATTGCAATTGGTTCCCTGAGATGGAAATTACTTATGACTCAACCATATATATGTATGTTGGACTCTCCCATCATATTTAAAATTCAGACATCTTAAAACAATTATGTCTAATGCGATTAGTACTAGTAGTAGGTGTAAACAAACAATATGGTATGGATTAAAAATAGGATAGGGAAGAATCAGAAAACTATAGCTATATGACTAAATTTGAATACTGTACTGATTAGTCTAGTCTGTAAGGTGGTGTTCCTGTCAGACAGACACCAAGGATAGGTAACAAGAGTTCATGCCTTGTTGGAAAAATATTATTTACATATGAGTGATGGTCAGAAAAAAACGTAAGTATTACAACAAAACAAAAGTAAAAAGTTGAGAAGAAAACTGGATAAAAACAGTTAAAGTGAAAATTTCACTTAAAAATATTGTCATTAATAAAGAAGCATTGGATTAAATCTTTCTCCTTGTTAAAACAACAAGGAGAAAGATTTTTTTGAAAAATAAATATTTGTTGGCTAAAATATGTTTTTCTAATTGTGACCTTACAGTCTTATTTGTAGTTTGTACAGTGACAAAATTTGCTTTTTCCTTGTCTGAGATCTCTTCTTTTATGGGAGGGAAAAAAAACAATAAAAAGTGAAAAGGGTAAATAGAAATCTACATTTCAGGAAAAAAGTTTGCAAAGTCATATTGCAGTTTCAGTACCAAATCCTTCATATGAAAAAGAATTTCTATAGAAATTAAAGTCAATATCAATATACTAGTTCAAGCATCAAAATGGTACCAGTGGGGTAATAAAATAATCTTTTCCTCTCTTGCTCACACACACTTTCTTTCTCACTATATATATATATATATATATATATATATATATATGTATACATGAAACCAACTGTAGGCATTATTGTTGCATTTATTGACACAATGTGTGAAGGTATAGACTCCCTACTCATGCACAGAAACACATTCTTGAAATAGTTTTTATTAAATTTAATCTACAAGGTTTATTTGTATACATTTTTATTGTATTTTCAAACTTTTTGAATAATTTGTTGAAGAACTGGGTCAAAATTATGGAGAAACTGTCAGAAGTTGATGATTTTGTTTAATTATTTTTGACGGTCAAAAAAAAAAAAAAAAAGATCATAACTTTGGACAGTTGGTCTGGTTGTCAAAGAAAAAAAATCATTCAAAAATTTGAAAAATACAATGAAAAAGTAAACAGGTCATTGTCTCTCAAGGCAGATAGATGGCAATTTTATTTATATTATATATATATATATATATATATATATATAAAAACATATTGTTAAACATAACAGACAACAAACGTCTATTATGTTTGATCATGAGCCATTCTAAACTTATATTTGCTTTAAGAAAATAAAGACAAAAATTGTCCAACATTTGGATTTTTTTTATTATGCTCTTCCTTGATCTAACCTTTCAGCTCATATGAGCCATCTTCAGAGTGGTTATATGGACATTTAAACAAAGATATTCATCATCAAAGATGATATTATGTTGACATAGAAGATTGCTATGTAACAATAATGGTTGCAGAATAGCAGGCACAGGTCGTAAATTCATGATGTGGTTCTAGAATGTCGTACCACATGAGAGAGCGAAATATTAACAACAGAAACATATGTCTAGATGCAATGTAATGTGTTTTGACTAGTTTGAAATGAAATTTTGTTGAGTATAGGTTGCTTCGTTTTAATGTAGATGGCCCCCAATATTTGATGGTTCTTTTTACTGTGTGTATATGTGAGTATTGTTATGTTACCAACTAATATCTGTCTAATATTATGTACATAGCTATGTTTTTTTTAAGAAATGTTGTTTAATAGAACTAAGATCAGAAAGGAGAAATGGGAGAGTGTGGTTGTAGTAAATACCGATACCATTATTGCTGAATAGCAATCTTTAAATCTTCAATCAACAAAATCAAAAACGATCAATGTGTATGTGAAAATTAAAAAAAATATAATGGTGACAATTTACCCCTGCACCCTGTGTGTGTGTGTGCATATATATATATATATATATATATATATATATATATATATATATATATATATATATGTATGTAAATTTCACTGAACATGATATTTTTTTTTATTTTGTTTTTCTTTTATTTGGACTAAAAATATACAAACTATTCATAGTGATTTTTGCCCCAAGCACTTTCAGCCAATTTACTAGCCATTTTCAAGAGGTTCATTGTTAGTATATTTTTTCATCTTTATGTCCTAAGCTGTGTTGTGTAGAAGTAGTAATAATTATAACCCATCCTTTGTGTGTGTGTGTGTGTGTGTATGAAAAGATCACTTGAGGCATGAAACTGACAGTTACCATGCATTGTTGTATTACACATCCACACTGTTTATATCTATAAGCACTCTATTTCAATGAGCACTTTTCCACAAATAAATATAGCAAATTTTAAACAGTATGTGTGTGTTATTTTTATTTACTATTGATATAAATCTCTCTTGGATAAGAAAATTCTAACAGATAATTTTATGTGAATTGACACAGGAGTACTAAATAACACATGCCGGCACATTAATATTTGCCAGTGTGTTTGTGTGTGTGTACATGTGAATGCTATTTTCAAGTATATAAAAGCAATTACAGTCATCTTCCGCTTTCTAAGATCAATGGTTAAAAATTGATTTGAGTGAGTGAAACCTGTGAGTGTCGGCAAAGACCATTCTTCTTTGAATATTGTGGACTGGCGCTACAGAATCACAAATAAAGAACTGTACCAAATAACAGAAACTACATCACTTGAGGGATATCAACAACAGCAACACCTAAACTGGATAACTCATATATAGAAAAAATAGTGACATAATCATGATATTAATGTTCCATATTACTTTAAATAATAGGTTAGGAAGGAAACCCCCATCAATACTGAAAAGAACAATAACAGCTACTGAACTTGAGAAACCTATTTCCTGAAAAATAGTTTTAAGAGAATAATTTTATAAATTGTAACAGAAAGCAGCATTGGCTTTTTAGTCAATGGATACCAAATGTTTCCTTGTAGGGAAATAGTTAATATTAGCATTATCATTCCCTCACTTACCTGAAACTGTCCTTTCCATGTATTCAGTGACAATCATGAACAAAGATGAAAAGCCGAAGAGAGTTAATATTCATGACAAAATAGATGAAAAACTAAAAAAACAGGAGATGAATGTCGACTGCACTACTAATTGCTTTGTATTCTACAGTTTCAAAATCTGAGGCCTGACTAATTACAGTTGTAGAAATAATGCAGTAGGAGACAACAATTCATTTGTTATCACCACAGACCCATCACCCTCCATCTCTCCACTCCACAACACCCAGCAGACCCACCATATCAACAAAACCTTCATCAACTTTGGCAGAGAAAGCTAAAGTCAGTTGCATATTTTTAACAAAAGTTGAAATGTCATTTTGAAACAGAAAAAATACACTCCATAAAGACTTGTTTAAACTAAATCTTATTAAAATCAAGCCAATAAAAAATTTGCAAGAGAAAGTAAAGTTTATAAGAAAGAGTGAGGAAAGACCACTCTTAATTGTTTTATTACCCTTCAAGCAGAAGAACTTTCTTACTGCCAGTTCAAGAAAGACATTTGTGTCACTACCACACAAAGAGAATGTTTAACATCAAAAAACATAAGGAAAATTAATTCACTTTAATAATATGTAGATATATCTACTCTTTGCCTGAAGAAGTTTGCAAGATCCAAAACGTGTTTTGCAAAATTATGGAAAATAAAGCATAATATATATTAAAAAAAAAAAAAAAATCCACATTACAATTGTGGTTTTCTCTTCTTTTTAATATATACACTTTTCTCTCATTGGAACTATAACCTCTTTCCTATATATATATATATAAAATCAAACTACCCCCATATATATATATATATATATATATATATATATATATATATATATATATATATATATATACACACACACAAAAGATTTATGGTTAAGAGAATGAAAGAAGGTCATACCAGCATGTAATACATGGGAAGAAATAAAATATTTAATTGTATTGACCAAAAAGAATGTTTTGTATTTTTTTGTTAGATGGCATTTGGAGTAATTCATGTGAAGTGATTTAATTTTCAAAGATCACTTTTTATTTTTTTTTTTATCATTTCACCCCAAGCAAGGCAATAAAGATGCAAGGGAGTTACTGAGTGTGAGAGAATATGATAAAAATATACTATTAAGGCGAGAAGACAATAAAAGAACAAGAATTAAGAAGACAGAAGATAACAGTTGATATTGCATTTAAATTTTTGAAGATCAAACTTGAGTGGGAAGCAAAAAGCCAGAAGAGTGTTCCACAAGCAAAAAGTGCATAAAATAAACTTTTATCATAGAATGTACAGTTACATCTAGCAATTTAAACTGTACAATTATGAGATTGTGCCAGCAATTTAGTGCTGTGCTTAAATTACCATCAAGAAAAGTTCACCAGAACATGAAAGTATTTATAGAAAAGGCACAGAGAAGCTACACTCTGACAGTGGGAAAGTGACTGATGCTGAGATGCCAGGTCTGGACCAATAACATTGCAGATTCTTATTTGGACTTTATCAAGAATCTCTAAATATATAGCAGAAGCACTATTTTATTGCAACAAATGGTATATCAGCATGCATCTCTAATGGACAAAACAAGCTTTGTCTCATTCTTCCAACTTGTAATATTCAAATTTAATAACGAAAACAACATCTGTGTAAAGATTTAAGAGTGATGTAAAAAGGGCACATGAAAGAGATTCAACATACATACTTGCATACATATAAGTAGTGTGGACTCAAAGTTCAAAACCGAATGGTGACAGTTTGTCTCATGTTCTAATGCAATCTTCAGGCCATATGCTCTATTCTGGATATTGAGCACTTTTTTTCTGATCTGTTTCTATATACCATGCCCCTTTAGGCTCTCCACAATTTCCTGTCCTTTGTAGCTCTTAATAAATTTTGTCATCTCACCTAAACCCTGTTCTGCTATCCATTTACTCAAGCTCACTAAATAGGTTATGCTTTGTTTTTCCTGTCTCTTTTGCTTTTAATCTGTCCTGTGAGTATCAAATTTTCCAAGCCCTCTTTCCTCATGATGTGCCATAAAACTCTGTCTCTTTCTGATGTTAAGTATAAGAGTTCTTTAAAATTATATTTATCATATATATGTATATGCCACAATGACAGGATACTGGTAAAAAAGCTGCCAAAAACAAAATCTGAAATATGATAAAAAATTACAGACATGTTAGAAATCAAATCATAACATATATTAAAACAAATTCAACCAATCATTGCTGGTGTCAGTAAATTAAAAATGAGTTCATATCTCTTGGAAACATATAAATACAAGGCTTTGCAGCAGGTTGCAGTCAGTCAAATCAGATCAGTCATCTATGAAAGATCTATGCCAAGGAATTATGTTTCCTCAAAGAGATCAGCAAATGGCTCACTGACAACTGAAGCTTCTCTAGGTCAATATATTTATACTTCTTTTACTCCTGTAAACAGTGAGTATTCAAATTTATTAAAATGTATGAATTTTCTCTATATTAGGCACATAGCCATTTCTATGTGCATTGCAAATAAGAAAAAAGTTACATTCACATAAAATAAGCTTACATCTTTAAATATACATACTAAATGTGAATAAATTACAGATGAAAATTTTATCATAATTATTCAATGTTTATTTACTATACGAATTGTGACTGACTAATTACAAACATTAATTTCTTTCTGCTCTTCAGTATTATTTTCAGTTCTTTACCAACACAGAATGTACTGTTGTCTGGAAGAGGAACAGCCCAAGATGTGAACTTTGAATTGAAGCAATCGAATCAAGTAAATATAAAAATTTAAATATCTAAGTAAGTCAGATTTTCTATACTGTTAAAACAAAACAGGATAGAAAATCTGACATTGAAATCAGAATGTACATTAGAATGATGTAAGATGACTTTCAAAAGCTAAGCATTAAGTATTAAGAAACAGGAAATTTTTGTTAGAAACAAAGAAAAGAGTGCTGGACTATTATGTAATATCTGTCCTCCGACATGGCAGTGAATGCTGAACAATTCACTTAAAGATGAAGAGACTTGAGGTGATAGAAATGTGTTCTTACAGAAGGATGCAGAGAATACCATGAACTGGATATGTGAATAACGATAAAGTTTTAAGGAGAATGGAAACAAAGAGCATACTTATACTTAGAATCAAAAAGAGACAATTGAAATTTCAAGGACACAAAAATGAGAAAATAAGGCTTGGAAAATTTGACATTCACATGACATATTGAAGGGAAGACAGAGAAAAGCAGCATTCAACCTAGAAAATGAGCTTGTATGAATAGTTGGCAGAAGATGAGAGATAACAAAAGAAAGAAATCTTACAAAAGACAGGAACTTGTGGATAGCCATGATCACCGACATTCTGAAGGGACATTGCACATAGAAGAAGAAGATAAAATTCTGTGGGGTGTTATAGTAGAGTTCAAATTTTAGTAGAGGTTTTATTCCCACTTTTTATATATACCATAGGGCAAATCATGAGTCTATTTCTCTGCATTTTATTGATTCAAAAAATATCTTAAAACGTCTCATCACTAGCCATGATAGAAAATAAAGTGAGCATTTAGACAAACCTTGTTTCTGCAACTATTTTATCCGTCAAGGTAGTAAGAATAAAAATCTCTTACCTTCAGAATCAACCTTGGCAGAGGTCAAATCAATCATAAAATTCTACAAAGTTTGATATTGAAGTGAAGGTCACAATTTTGTATTTACTGTTCATGTTATTTGTCACTGTTAGTATTTCTGTTATTTGTTTGTTTATTTCCTTGGTAGTTTGGAACACAGACAACAATGTCAAGAAAAATAAAAGAAGAACCCATAATTCTGAGCATAACTCTCAATGATCAGTGAAGCTTGTACACCATTTAATGTTTCTTTTAGAAAAGAGAGAACTAACTCAACTGTTCTCCCCTTTAAAGCCTTAGCATTTTTTATCATACAGAATTAGAAGCAGGTGTAGATCAGTTTCTCTTTCATTTAATATCTTATTTCTTAAGGTAGAAGAGAGGTGGAATATTACTTCATTTGAGATTCGATTTTTATAGCATCAACCGGTGACTGTCTGGGTCAGATTATCAGCTTCAAGACATGTTCTTCACTTCAGAACTTCTTTTATCTGTTCTTTGACTTATTTTTATTTTATTATTCAAAAGTACTTATACTTTTCTTTAAAGGGTAAATTTTGTTTTCACAGTCATTTCAGCCACTTTTATTCTTGTGGAAACTCTTCAGTGAAAAAATTCACAAGGTGCTTTTATCTATATTTATGTTGGTGATAGATCAGATGCCTGAAGAGAACAAATGACTTTCATTATTTTTGCTTAACTATTTTCTTACAAACCAGGTGTCCACTGGCCCATGTCAGTGCCAGATAGTGAGACTAGGATATTTCATGGTATGAAGATTGTTTTTATCAAGAAGAGAGAGCATATGCAGTGAAAGAAATGAACAAAAATATTTAGACTTCCCAGCACTCATTGATCTCACATTGCTTTCACCATCTTATTTTTGTTGTTAACTTATCTTTCTCCTCCCCAACTTTTGTTTTGTTTTTTTTCTGTCTCTCTAACAGTTTTCGTTGTTTTTAGACATATCAATATATTCAGATACATAAATGAGTATATTCACAAATGCACTGAATGTACATATTCATTCATCAGCACTTCTTCCATATGCCATATCCCTTCAAGATATGGACAATCATGGCTCTCCACAATTCCCTGTCTTTTGTAGCTCTTATTAAGGTTTTGCCTTTTTGCTATCCCTTCTAATCACTGGATTCTCAGCATCCTTCAGTAAAACCATTTTTCTCCTGCTTCAAGTCTCTTCTTCATCTGTGAGGAAATAGGCCAACATTTACTGCCATAAAAGAGGATTGACATTGCATAAAAGTCCAGCACTCTTTTCTTTGTTGCCAATGAAACCAACATGACTATTCATACACATAGTACATTTTTTTTATAATTAATGTTTACAAAGTAGCATCAGAAAGTTCTCAAAATAACCCTAAAAAACAGTACCAGTAACCTATATTTTTATAGATTATTTAATTGGAAATGTATATAGTAATTTTAGCTTTTGATCAAGTGTCAATAGCTATGATATGAAATTTATAGCAATGCAATGCATTATCAGGTTTCCATGATAATTTCTTGGCAAACTCCATAACCTTGCTTCTCAAATAAACAGGAGGGTAGGTATCAAATGTGTGTGTATGTGTGTGTGGGGATCAATTTCCAAAATGTAATCTTGAAAATGTCCTCCAATCAATTGTTAACTGGAGTAAGGAATAGCTTGCAAATTTTAACGCCTATAAAACATAACTGCTATCTTTTACTCACCACACAGATTTTTTTTTAATTTTAAATCAGCATGGCTGATGTTATCCTTTAAGAGAGCAACTCATTGCACCTTCTTGATTTCATGTTTTCCATTAAAATGAAGAGGAGTGATTATATTGAATCAGTTGCTAGGTCTGCTATTAGGAAAGTTGGTTTACTGTGCCATGTCAGACAATTTTTTTTGTCAGAATCCATCTTGCACATTTATAAATCTACCATTCATCCATGCATTGAATACTGCTGCCATACTGGGTCTGGTGCTCCTTTTATGTATCTCAAGATTCTTGACAAAATTCAAACAAAGGTCTGTAATGTAATTCATCCAGATTTGGCATCTCAACTTTAGTTACTTTCCCACTGCCATGACATGGCTTCCCGCTGTCTTTTCTATAAATATTTTCATGGTAATTTTTCTAATGAGCTTTCCTCCTTAGTAGGTCTTCTACTAGATTGACAAATAGGTCTCATTCAGTTGAATTAGCTAGATATAACCGTAAGTTCTATACTAATGGTTTCTTTTCTCACACTTTTCGATTCTGGAATTCTCTTCTGCTTTCTTATTGAGTTGCCACCTACAATCTTCAAAAATTTAAATGCAACATCAATCACAATCTTCTGTCTTCCTGAATCCTGTTCTTTTATTGTCCTTTCTCCTCATTAAAGTCTTCTTATTCTCTTAGTAAGCTCATGCACTAGTGGCATTATTGCCTTGTCAGGGTGAAATTATATTTTAAAAAATGGGATTAGGCAGTCAAATTAAAGAAAGCACTCTTTCAAAGATAGAAAAATAATTTAAAAAATGGGTGAAAATAGCCTATAATTCTATTACTCTGTTTATTCACTTTAATTGGCAGAGAGACAGTGTTGATATCTCAGATAATAGAATATACTACAATTATATAATCAAACACAATAAACAATCATTTTTGCACAACATGCCAACATGGAATGTTAGTAAACAGAGGTTGTCAAATAAAATATAGGAAATGTAACTTAATTAGAGGCAAGAGTGTAAAAAAATAATAGATTTTTTGGTGATGGTCTTCACAGAAGAGTTCATGAATCTTATCAAAATTTTCTAGACTTTTGCTGGAGCCTGATCACCATGAACACTCATCATCTTGAACCAATAATTCATTTTTTTTCTCTTGACTATCTTCTCTACAGCCTCATCCCTAACTTCTTGTCTATACTTTGTCGTAATTATTCTCCTTGAATTCTTTAAATGTTCCTCCAAACTTGTTTCCCTTCTCTGGACTTTCCAGTTTCTCCTTTCCAACTCGTCTCTCCTTTTCATAACTGCCTGTATAATTTTATTTTGAGTAAAGACTTTCATATAAAAAAACCATTTATTTTATTCATTACTTTCATCATAAACAAATAAAACTGGATAAATGAATATGAAGTATAATGATAGAAAAACAAGTTTTAAATTGACCTTTTACTTGTAACAATATCCAAATTGTCCCTGTATACTCATTGAAGATGAAGACAAATTCCTTTTCTAAAAGGGAGGCAACATACAAGTTTATTAAAAAAAGAAAAAGAGAAATTGAAGTAATAGATGTATCACGATTATCCAGAGGCTGAATGAGATCAAAGATCTAATGTCGTTCAAATAAAATTTATAACAGAGATTTGCATAAAGCCAAGAATAAGTTTCCTTTTTCAATTTTTTTCTTTTTTTAAACTTAACTTAAAAAGAAACTTTCCTAATAATGGAAAAGACTACCAATATCATTGACACATGCAATGAGTAAAAAACATTCAGGTTACTCTTTTGCTCAACAATGACACACAATGGAGAAGTTTAGTGTTGTTCTTGGAAATACTGATGGTTTCTGTTGTACCGTTAGTGGAAGCTATAATGTCTATATCCTGGAGTTAAAAAAAATAAATCCCAAAACTCATTATCTTCAAATTCTAATTTCTTACAGAGTGTATTGGTAAGAGTGACATAAACTTTTTTCCCCTGCTTCTGTCAATAGTAGTTTTCTCAATTTACACTAGTGATCTCTTGGTCACTGACCATACTAAATTTCAATAAGAACAGTTTTATTAGGTTTCTAGTATTATTTAATTTTATACATATAAAATCCAAGCTTCATTAATGAATCATCCAGTTATTTGCCCTGATACTCTACAAATTTGTATAATAAAAATGATTCAAATATTTACCCTGATACTCTACAAATATGTATCATACAAATGATTCAAATATTTATCCTGATACTCTACAAATATGTATCATACAAATGATTCAAATATTTATCCTGATACTCTACAAATATGTATCATACAAATGATTCAAATATTTATCCTGATACTCTACAAATTTGTATCATACAATTCACTTTAAGTTTTTCTTCAAGTTCTTCTGCTTCTTGTGCTGCATTTTTCTCTAAAAATTTCAGTTTTGAAAACAACAAGAGATTACTTCATGTCTGAGCTGACTATTTTAAAACCATGAATACTATTCTCATTATATGCTTGCACCTACTGCATTATTATCATAATCTTCAGGGATCTACTACCTACCTCATGCAACATTTCTAGCAGATTAAACATTACTAGTAAACATTAGTAGAGACAATCTCCTCACAAATGAAGAAGAGACTTGAAGCATCAGAAATGTGGTTCTACAGAAGGATGCTGAGAATACCATGAACTGAACACATGAGCAACAACAACATTTTAGAGAAAATGGAAACAAAAAGGGCACTTATACTTATTTAATACTCACAGGACATATTGAAGGCAAGAACTGGAGAGAAAAACAATGCATAACCTACATAATGAGATTGTGCAAAACAGGGTTTAGGAAAGATAACAAAAAAAAAATGAATTTACTAAAATCTAAAATGGACAAGAAATTGTGGAGAGTCATGATTACCTATGTACTGAAGGGACATGGCACACAGAAGAAGTAAACTGTTGAGAATTTACATCTGAGATTCAACTATGATTTGCCAACAAAATAAAATTATCAATATTTCTGCAAACAATCCTTAAAGAGTCAATAAAAAGTTAAATAAACATCACAGATACTTTTAAGATTTCTTTCAAACTTTATGAACTTTTGCATTAAGTTAATATTTAGTGCAGCTGATCATTCAACAAAAGACATAATGCAGACAACTAGGACACTAGTAACTTCAACTTTCTAAAAGCTCTTTAATATGAACTTTACATTAACTCACACTATGGGAACAAATTATACGTTAGTGAGATCTAGTTTCTGTTTATCTTATTAAATTTCATCAATTTTTATTTCTGTTTTAATCTATTTCTCTTTTCATTCTTATCTATTTTATCTTCACATATCAGTTTTTTCCTATTAAAACGATCAAAGGAAAGTAAAGAATAATTATACATGAAAATAAGTTTTTTTTTTTTTTTTGTTTTACTATCCATGAAGTAATAAGAAAGTTATTAGATTAAGAAAAGGTATGTTAAGAGATTTGAGTATGTAATGTGTTGTGTGTCTAGTTGGAAAATTAACCAATATTTTTTTTTTGAACTTACTAGCTAGAATGTTTACTGTAATCGTTGATGACCAGATTGAGAACCAGTTATAAAAGAAAACTACATCCAGATGAACAGTACACTTGAAGAACTCTACAGAATACATTAGTTAACATGTAATGATAAAAATAGCAAGTATGAGAATTTAAGACCAAATTAAAGGTGAAAAAGTGGAAAAGCTATTTTTAATGACAACATATTTTATCTTCTTTTGCTTGTTTGGCATCTTCCAGGAGGATGTAAAACAAAACTGTTTTTTTTTGTTTTGTATTTAAGACATTAATATCTGTTTACTTGGTTGGTATCTTCCAGTCAGAATGAGGGTTACAGCCATGTTATCTTGAACCATCTGCAATATTGAGCCTGGTCAGTACCTAGATGGGTGACCAATTAACAATATCAAGTGGTGTAAGCTTGGATGTGCAGGTGGTGTAATGGATAACAGCTCAGAACTAGAAATCAGAGCCAAGTTCCAATTCTAGTGGGGTTTATTATATTTACTTATGTGACAATGCTCTTCAGAAAGATATAAATATACCTCTTCTCCTCTAATTGACTTGTATCAGTAAATCATTATTATCACAAAAGAAATTCTTACAATCTAAAAATATTTTCTGGCTTTAAATAACATTGAAGTGGTTGATAAGTGATAAAAAAAAAATCAATCAAGTTAGAATGAAAGGGCAAAAACTATGTTTTTTTGTATTAAAGCTGCTAATTAAAATTATCCCACATTGAGTGGATCTTCGTTATTCTCTCTATTAGTTTGTATACCACATTGTGCTGCTATTGCTTTTATGATGATCAGTGATATTATGCATGATATTATGCATTGAGAGTGCATTGATTTCAACAATTCTTGATAAACTTAAGATTAAGTTCATACATAATATCACCGATTATCACAAAAGCAATAGAAGTATAATGTGATATATTAACTAATAGAGAGAATAACAGATCTACATGGAATTGGCTAATTTCAAATTTAACAGGCATTAATGACTTTAATTCAAAAAACACAATTTTGTCCTTTCATTCTGATTGGAAGATGCCATCTTGCACACGAAGGTAAAATGTGTTATTACAAAAGCATTTTCACTTTTGTTCAGATAGTATTCTACATCCAGCTAACATGCATCAAATTACTTGTGGAATCATGATAAGGATTCATCTTAGAAGTTCAAACAACATTTGGTAATATATGTAAGGAAAGAGTAAAGACTGAAAAGAGCTTAAAGGAAAAATAAATAGATTTCAAGAAGCAAGAGTGAAGGATGAAAAAAATGCTTTCAGGCTAGAAAATGATAAGGATTCAAGTAAATGGTGTAACAGCAAAGAAAAAGAAATAATGTATAAGAGAGAAGAGAATATAAGGAAGAATAGTTTCAACTGTCAGCCATTGATTACTAGTTCAAAAAATATGACATCTGTTTAAAAAAGAAGATAATAAAACTCTTCTTATGCCCAGTCATTTATAGATGCTAAAATTGCATGCTAACAACTGATTTTGTATTTCTTTATAAAATTTGCTGTTTGTTTATCAAATTTTCTATCAAGACATTATTATTTATCATTAAAATTTCTTTTTAAAATTTCAACTGACCTTATTTTTAAGATTCCATTTGCCATTTATCACTACATACAATAAACTGTGAACTCAATGCCAAAGCCAACAGTCCTCAAATATTATAAGAATATTAATGCAATAAAATTATATGGTAAATAAAATCTGCTACTCAGAGCTTCATGCTGAAACACAATATAAATATGTATATATAAATATAAAAGTGGGCACTAAAGTCAACACCAAGTGTCAATCTTCAAGAAGAATGCATTCAAGCATGAAGAAAGAGGGAATATAAAAACTTATGCACAGACAGAAAATGCTGAAAATATTTAAAATGCTAAAATTTTATTAAACTTTTAAATTAAATTATTATTTTTTTAATTTCAGCATTTTTGGAATAATTTTCAGCATTTGTTTCATTGGCTCAATACCTAGATAATTATAACCTCCAATACCTAGATTTGTATTACATTCCTCCTCCAATACCTAGATAGAATTCTTACATTCATCCTCCCATTCCTAGATAGAATTCCATCAACAAAAACATTACTGCTGAAGTTCTGAGGTATGAAACATGTCATGCAGAATGTTTTCCATTTTGTAATTTATATATATATATATATATATATATATATATTCATACAAATGTCCTTCAGGAACGAATTAAATTTGTGAACCGAGGTTCCACTGCATAATAAATATACATTTTTTTCATCACCAGTAACACAAATTTCAGTTTGGTGCACAAAGTAATCACATACTGATACTTATACCATAGTGTAATGATAGCATAGTCCATTTTATTTAGATTTGTGCTACCTGTGAGGAAAAAAATGTATATTCATTATGAATATAAATTATAATTCTGTTATTAGACATTGAGCACTATTTTATTAGTACCAGCACTCAGTGTGTGAGATTATATATATATATATATATATATATATATATATATATATGACAATGTGTAAAAAGTTTTCTTGTGACACATTTTAGTCTGATTAAGTCCTAAAAGACAAAACATATCACAAGAAACCTTTTTCCACAATATTGTTCTTTTTATATATATACATTCATTGTGTGTGTGTGTGTGCAAAAATATACACAAATCTTTGTAATTGAATAAACCCAAATCTATTCATGTATCTTTTTTCTGTTTCTTTACAGAGGTTAACATAAGAGCACAACATTTCTATCTACCTTTTTTGTCTATTAAACTACCTCTTAACATGTTGAGATCTACAAGAGTGTGCTGAAAAGTTCTCTGCCCAAGCAAGAAGAAGCACTTCCAAAAGATATTGAGGTGTTTTGTCATTTGGTGAGATTTTGGGGATTGAGTTTAGCTAATAAGCTTTCAGCTGGCCCTCATACTTACCCATCACAATCTATTCACAATATACCTCTATCTATCTGCCTCTCTCCCCATGTACATGAATCGACCTCAGCCTCTTCCTACTCCTCCATGTAAACCAATTCCAGATCTGCATGCTCCTAACCCTTCAAGCAGACTTCGGTACAATTGTCTCAGCCACAATCTCAAAGGATATCATCACTCTGAAATCAATACATTACCACCAGGTGAAAATTGATTTCCCACTTCTATGTGGTTGACAGTCAGTCGATAAAAGTGATAAGAATAACACATATGATAGCAGCAGCAGTGATTTCGGTGACAATATGGGGGTGGATTGAAGAAAGAAAGATAACCATGACACTTTTTCTGCAGTTAGTATTTTGAGACATTATATATATTTATGGATGAATCCATGGAAATTTATCTATATATATATATATATATATATATATATATATATACATACACACACACACACTCAAGCGACACTCTGAAAGTAATGTCTACTATTTATTTGTGTGGGACCTACACATACAGATACAGGGAGTATAATAACATCTTTGGATACAACAAATTTTTAGCTATAGAATATTATTTTATGACATGGTCCCTGCCACTGGTTATGAACCTTTTTTTTATCCACCATCTAACTGCAATCATGTCACTGTAAGTCTCCATAAACATTCATTAGTGGGTAAATCTGCTTTGTATACACTTTCATGTCAGATGGCATTTAGCCTGACCAGACAAAGATTTGATATGGATGTCCAACTGCTTGTTTTCAAAGTGTAAAAAGTAAATTAAAAATGAAATAAGATAAATCTTATTTGACAAATTCTGTTATATAATATACAAAAATAACTCCCAGAGGAGTAAACTAAATTAACATACCAAGACAAAGTGTTCAACACCAAACTAGCAGAACATTATATTTTATAGAATATAGTCATGGAGTCATCAATTTAGTCAGGACCAGCACTAGGGTCTCATTCCCCATAACTTTGATACAGGGGCTCCCCTATCTACTACATGTCTATTTCAAAAGTTCCCAAACTGGGAGCCACAAACCCTCAAAGGAAAATTAAGGAGAAAGGGCAGCACTTTTTTTAAATTAACAAAAATCGGAATTATCCAATTTAAATGAAAATTTCAGTACATATTTATCAATTATTTACTTTTATAATAAATAGGTTTTTCTTTTTATTTTAAAAAAATCTAAGAGAATATTATTCTTTTTGTAATAACCACCAATATATTTATTTTAATTACTAGCCATGGACTTCTGGTTAATATTAATATTAGTAATATTACATTGGGGTCTCCACACGGCTGAGAGGTTTGGGATAGTAAGCACTGACCCTGTCGATTATTATAGTTGATGATTGACAATATAACTTAGGTAGAAAAAAAAAGTAAAAAGTTCAAGAAGCAAAAATACGCTGCTGAAATTAGCCCTTTTGGGGTTCTAACCTTGTCTGGAGATTCCTGCCAAGTATCCACAGCACTGGTCATGCAGATACATGATGTATATTATTGGTTGACTATTGACAATATAATGTCAGTTTAAAAATAATTTAAAAAATGGCCATAAAACAGTGCTGAAAAAAAAAATGAAAGGGAGTTTTGGAAGTAAGATATGTGAGGCCTGAATTTAGTACATGCTAGCACACGGTCACCAGTTAGATGGTAACAGTGTTTTGGTGATATGGACACTTATACCCAACTGACTAAACCAAGATATTACAATAAGGGTTAGGAGTGAGTATGCATAATGAACATATCAACTAAAATCACCAAAGGAGGAAAATACACATACATAGACTATTACACACACACACACACATATATATATATATATATAAGGTGTTCTAGTTGTCTGAAGATTGTGAAAGTGTGGAACTCAAGTAATGACTCAAGATGTCCTTTGTGATGTTGTGAAGTGTTTTTGCTATGTTTAGATAATCTGGATGTTGAGCATTTCACTTTCCTGATTGGGTAGTTGTTTGCCTTGTGATTTTTTATTTGTCTATGGTGTTAGGATATATATATATATATATACACACACACACACATTACACAGACAAGTTTGATTAAAGACCAACAAGCTTTTGTTGGTTTTTAATCCAACTTCTATAAATGAAAATCTGCTGCCAATATATACCCCATATATATATTATGAAATGGACAAAGCCCAAGAATTATTTTTAAGACATTTTTTATTTCTATACATTCTTTTTATAGGTACAAATATTTAAGTAAATGCTCTGTTTATAATAATCTGTCAGAGGATGCATATTTTCTATGAAAATTTCTCATGCATTCAGGCTAGTAAATGTTGTTAATACTGTTTATTATTAACAGAGCATTTACTTAAATATTTGTATCTATAAAAAGAACATATAAACATAAAAAAATGTCTTAAAACACACACACACACACACACACAAAAAGGGTGCAATGAGTAAAATGTCGCCATTTTTGTATTGTAGGGTGGCTGGTGGAAGACCTATGTCTGGCAACAGAACTCTGCCACACAAGCAGAAGAACCCAGTCATGGCTGACAGAATTTCTGTGACCACATCACCCCTTACATTTGGCCACCTAACTCCCCAGACTGCAATCCCCTTGATTATTATATGTGAAGTGCAGTTAAGAGACCAACAAAACTCCTTGTAACACGAAAGATTAACTGAAGGCAAAGATCATGGCAGCATTCACCAACTTAAACAAGGAAACCATCCAGAAGAGTTGCAGGAGATTCCATAGTTGTCTGAAGGCTGTGATTGAAGCCAATGACAATTTTATTGAATAAATTTACTCTTTAGTATTCCAAGATAATTTTGTGTAATTTTGATAAATATATCTGTTAAAATGAGATACCTTTAAAAATGAGTGAACATGATGAAAAAATGGCCCAAACTTAACAAAAACTAAATTTTGTCAAAATCTATATCTTTAATGAAAAATATTTAGAAAATCTTGGTAAAAATATTTTTTTTTACATCTTTTACCTTTGACTTATTTAATTTTATGAAATTTTGATAAATTCATTTTTGTATGGCTTAATGTTTATATTAATTATAAGCATAAGTACTCAAAGAATTTAAATCATCAAAATTTTTTGTCAAGCAAAACTGCCAGTTACAGAAAATCGATTTCAAATCCTAAAAAAAAAAAAAAAAAAAAAAATTAAATTTATAAAATCTCTTTTCTTAAAACAATTATTTAGAAAAATGGGTTTCTCAGGTCCCATAGCTGTTATCACTCTTTTCAGTATTAATAATGGTTTCCTTCCTAACCATTTGTTTGAAGTAGTGTGGAATGTCAATTTCTTGATTACATCATTATTTCCTCTTCAAGGTACATGTGCTATCCATTTTAGTTGTTTCCAATGTCAAGTTATGGTTTCTGATAACAGTTCTTTCTTTTTGATTCTATAGCATTAGTCAACATGATTTGAAGAAAGATAATCCTCACTGAAACCAACAAGTTTCATTCACTCAAAGCCATTTTTAACCATTAATCTGAGAAATCAGTTGCATAAATCTGATAGTAAAATTCTTCATTTGTCTGACAAATTCTATGCACCTCTTGGGATATATATATATATATATATATATATATATATATTAATCATTTTAGGTGATTATATATATATATGTGTGTGTGTGTAAATAAGAAAATTATCTTGCCATTGCTAATGTATATGTAAGCAGATATTTTTTTAATTATTCATAACAAAAAGTAGATAAGTAAGTAGCCACATATCTTACCATTTAATATATATGAGATATACAAAGGAATTGATGTTTACACACGCACAAACATACATGATAACAATATATATGTAATATATACTCATTTAATTATTATCTAAGTTTATCCTTTTCCAAGTTTAATTAATCACCTGCAGGTGATTAATTGTAAATAACAATTCACTAATTATTGATTTTCCACTTTAAAATATTCCCTCAAAATATAGTTGTTTTGTAAACTCTTCAAAGATAATCTTTCAGTGTGAAGATGACTGTACATATTCTAAAATCTTTGTCAGTTGTTCTCCAAAGATTTGGATAAAACTGCACAATATCACAAATTTTATGAATTATTTGGCTATAAATACTTATCTTTGCGTTATAATCTATTTCAAATTAAATCTTTTTCTGATCCACTCTATCTGTTGGCTGGATGTGAATGCTAAGAAAGCAAAAATAAAAATAAAAAAGTCACTCACTGTGCAGGGGCTGTGAACATCACATTTGACTCACAAAACAAATCCCCTCAAAAAATGAAATACAATATAAAAGTAACCCAATCAAATGTTGCTGCCAAAGTGAAAACATGAAAATAATTGATGAGACATGATCCACCACATCTGTTTTTAAGAATTCGACTCTTGGCTGTGAGCAGTCAACATCACCACCAGTGACTTTGGTCAACTGACCCAACATACACATCAACTCTAGACCCTACCATATATCCTCTTCCTCTAAATCACTTCTCTTGCCCACCTTGATCCTTTGTATTCTCTGTTTTCTTCTTTTCACCTCACCAGCAGTACTTGTATAATTTGTTCTCTTGTGCTATTATGCATGCAAATATAACATTTGCTTCCTATATTAGTTACCAACAGTTTTTGGAATTGGTAAAAATTCATCTTTCTCTCTTGTTGCTAATAAAGTATGCTTATTGAATCTAGCGATATCACCAAGTGTTTTGAACATGTATGAATTGATCATGAAAGACATTGGGAATGAGCTTGCTTCTTAAGCCTTTTAAAGTAGTTTTTCTTCAATTGAAGATCACAGATCCAAAATAATTTTTACTTTGGACAAACTATAACTTATAAATTACAGTGGATTAAAACAAACTCTATCTAAACTGTCAGTTGTATACAACTGCTTTCTCAGCTCAATAGTTAAAAATGGCTTGTGGAATCATACTTCTTCGAAACTTGTGAACTGGTGATACAGAATTGCAAACAAAGAACTGTACCAAATAACAGAAATCACATCAGCTGAGAACTAGCAACAGATAAAATGGATAGCAC
This sequence comes from Acanthosepion pharaonis, assembly GCA_903632075.3. Taxonomy (NCBI): domain Eukaryota; kingdom Metazoa; phylum Mollusca; class Cephalopoda; order Sepiida; family Sepiidae; genus Acanthosepion; species Acanthosepion pharaonis. The sequence continues at coordinate 587,768 of CAHIKZ030000158.1, forward strand.
ATATAATTTAAAGAGAAATTAATGACAGAATCATGATGTTGACATTCCACACTACTTCAAATAAAATATTAGAAAGGAAACTCACATCATTATTTGAAAGAGCAATAACAGCTACTGAACTTGAGAAACCTATTTTCCTGAAAAATTGTTTTAAGAGAATGATTTTATAAATCTCAAACAAAATCAGTAATGACTACTTGATCAATGAATGCTGAATGTTTCCTTATAAGGAAAGAGGTAATATTACCATTACCATATATTAAAAATAGAACAAGATGATGCATTGATTGCTTATTTTGTTTTCAACAGAACAGCTAGTCTATAAGCTAGTAAAATTGGTGTACTATTCTGAATATAGAAAACAGAAATATTAACTTGAGGGACACCAAGACCTAAGGTGCAGGTAACTCATATATTTATGATGCTGAAAATATATCTTACTTTTTTTCCTACATGTTTGACCTGATAAGTAAATAAAAAAAGTACCAGACTTGAAGTGTGAAGACATTTTTTATCCCCACTCCCAATAAAGTAAGCTTCAGACTTCAATTTCCCAACCAACCAATGAATACACACCTTCCAAGTTCTCAGCCATTTTTATCCGTCATGCATCTGCCTTACACTCTTTTGTCTGCTTTGCTATGAAATAAACAGACTGGCTTTCTTCTCAGATCTATCATTTCTGGCAGCTAATATAGATCTGATACCAATATTAGATGCTTGATATGAAGCCAAATGAGCTAATGTAACAGCCAAATGTAGATTACAACTTATGATATTATATATATATATATTATATATATATATATATATATATATATATATATATATCCACACACACAAGTTTTACAGCTACTAGATATACTTCTATAAACTGGATTAAAAAAAGGTCCCTAAACTTTGAATGTGTCTGATTTCAACAGATAAGTACACCCTTATATATATATATATATATATATATATATATATATATATATATATATATATACATACACACACACACACACAGGGTGATTAAAAAGTATCTCCCTATTTTATGTATGATAAGTAGCCAGCCAGGAGTCCTGACTTAATACCCTGTGACTTTTTTCTTTGGGGTTGGTTAAAGGAGCAAATCTGCTAAACCAAACCAGGACTTTGGAAGAACTTGAAGGGCAAATACAAGAAGTTATGTCTTCCATACCACAACAGTTCCTGGTAAAATCAGTTGAAGTGATTCATGGATGGTTTGAGAAGCTGGTAATGAAATATGGTGGCCATATCAAATTTTGAATAAAACCTCAGGCTAAATGATATCCTCTCATATTCATTTCTTGTAAAAATTATAGTTAATAAATAAATTATAAGCATTCTAAAATGTGGAGTTTCTTTTCAATTATATATATATATATATATATAAAAAATAATAATTATATATATTCCCAGTGAACAGTGGCTGACCACAAATTAAAGTTTCATGCATTTTAATGCAATCATCAGGTAGTCAGCAATTGATACTTGCAAAAATGTGCATTTTATACACCCTTAGCAATTTAAAGATGTTATAAGATTAGTTGATGCATACATACTATGCACACAAAAATCAAACTCACTGAGGGGGAATATATATATATATATATATATATATATATATATATATATATATATATATAAAAAAGACAAAAGGAAAACCATTTGCCTTGACAAAGTCCATCAGAGGGTAAAACATGTTGGTAAAGAAAAATTTTCCTTTTGTCATTATTCATATTGTCTTTTTACAGATATATTTTATTTATGTCTGAATTTATATACACACACAATTATTAATGATTAAATTAGAATTCCCAAAAAAATTATATTAAAAAAACAACAATTATATATAAGTAGGGATGAATAATCAATTGAGTATGATTAATGTTCCTTTTCTAATTACAGTTATCTTTTATATGGCAAGAAATAAAGTAATTGAAGTTGAACAAGAATGATGAAATTAAACATCTGCAACAGATAACAAGAAAGGATGACCATAAAAAGAAATAGAAACTCTACAAAAAAAAAGATAAACAGTTTTGGTTACCTTATGTGTGCGTGTGTGTAAAACTCATGTGATGTTGAATTTCTGAACAGTTAATATTCAACTAAATACTAAAATCTAAGTGCATTAATGAAATACTTTTTTGTTGTTTGCAGCTAATTTGATATCATTAACAGTAGTGGATTATTTATTCGATAAAGGAGGAAAACCTTGATTATGTGTTACCTTTTGTTTTCATCATTTAGATTCATGAAACCATAATTTATCAGAGCAATAAATTGGACAAAGAAAGAATGAAATATCAATTATGAAAACTGAAATCATAAACATTTTCTGCTGATAAAATAGGGATAAAAAAAGAAGAATATGTTGCCTTTGTCAAATTACAGGTGCTGCATATTATATGCCAGGAAACCTTTTCATAACAGGAAAATAGTTAATGAAGATTAATGATAATTACCAATAAAAACTTGGGTAACATCAGATTATCTTGTCTATAACTTGAGAAAAAAACTGAGAAAAATCCTGAAAATTCCAAATTTAATTACTTTGGAATGTCTAATATAAAGTGGTGGGGGTCTTAATAACGGTATGATGGACTGGTCAGAATTTTTCCAAATGCTGTAAATGGAGGGTTTTAGTAAAAGCTGAGGTTCAGAAACTTATTTAAAGGATCAAACATGGTGAAATTAATAAATGCGTTGGTTTTAATAAGCTTACAGGTGTCAGAAAATTTCCTACCCAAAAAATGAATACTTCCCCAGCTCAGGATCTATTAGGTACTTAAGAGTATATAGTTTGCTATTGAAACTGGTATGCTCATCTCTTCAATTGTCATTTTCTCTCTCTTTCCTTGAGTCCTGTTCAATTGTCATCTCGCCTCTTTCTCTCTCTCTCCTTGAATCCTGTTCAATTGTATTGTCATCTCTTCTCTCTCTCCTTGAATCCTGTTCAATTGTATTGTCATCTCTTCTCTCTTCTCTCTCTCTCCTTGAATCCTGTTCAATTGTATTCTCCTCTCCTCTCTCTCCTTCACTTCTGTTCAATTGTCATCCCCTCACTCTCTCTCTCCTTCACTCCTGTTCAATTGTCATCTCCTCTCTCCTTGGATCCTGTTTAATTGTGATCTTCTGTCTCTGTGAATCCTACTATATAATTCCATGTATAAAGCACCTATTAAATCTTAAAAAATACCCACTAAAATAGGGTGTCATCTAATATAACAGTTACAAAACGTTAAAACTTAAATCCTGTGGTGTATCATTACTGATAAGTAGGCTAGCAAGCCTACTGCAATTTATGGCACAAGCAACAACTGCCTTGGTATGGTAACTACCAATGTAAACATTTCTAGTTGAAGTAGTTCAAATTATAATGTTGTATTACAACTATAAATGTAATAAAACTACATTTACTTCTCAATTTCACATTAAATTGCAACATTAAAGAGATGATTACATAACAATTTGCAAAAGTTCTGCTGAGCAACTTGCACAAGTAACACAAACAAATCTTTCGTTCTTGATTTGGAGAGCTGTGGGTGCATTCATACCAATCATTATTTCTCATGGTTGTGTTAAATAACAACATTTAGGATAACATACAATATATATTTCTAATTAAAATTCATTATCATTGTGATGTTAAATAACAACAATATTTAGTATAACATGCAAACTTGATTTTTCAACAGAAGATTATACAGTATTTTTTTTTTGTTGCAATATTAATGAAAATATTTATCCAACTTTCTATATATCACAGTATGAATGATAAAATATATATATGTGTGCGACAATAGCCTAGGAGTAGAATCTCTGACTGATACCAAATTGGTCAGGTTTCAATCCCAGCTTGAAGCAATTGGATGTCTAGCCACACTGAAGAGCTGTGATACAGTGAAACTGTCTGTGGATGACTATATATGTAGTGTATTTGGGCAGCAATCTCTCTTTTATGAAAGTTTCATTGAAAATGACTAACAAGGTTGCAGTGGTTGAGTTTTTTATATAATTTCTCATGTGTTCATATAATATTTTTCTTTTCAGGACATAAATTATATAAAAATTGTCCAAATGTTTTCCAAGCGCTTTCAGCTATACTTTGAGCTATTATCATGGATGAATTTTATTTTGCTTTTAACTGATGTATGGATTGTTTTATGCATATATCTAGCTCATTTAGGCTTCATTTAGATATCAATTGTTTTCAACAAAACTTGCATATATATATATATATATATATATATATATATATATATGAAAGCTATAAAAATATTATATATAAAATAATAATATAAATTCCTAGTTGTTATGATGTTGATTTGGGGTTAATAAGACAAACGCCAAATAACACGTAACAATAAAAAGGGCTTTATTCGGTTGGTAAGTAGGTACAGAAATCGCCTGAGTAGTCTATAACTAACTCAGCCAAGAACTTCTCCGACACTGTCTGTCTTTTGACATGCCACTATTTAACGTCTTTGTTTGTAGACAAGTTCATCTTCAAGAGGGGTGGTAGGTTTCCTACACAACACTAGTGAACAATGGCTAACCACCATTTAAAGTTTAACACAATCATCAGGTAGTCAGTGAGTGTCAAATTCTTGTCAGTCCTCAATCCAATCCCTCTTTCCTCATGATGTGCACTAGACATTTTACCTATCTTTTTCTGTTTCTAAGTATAAGCATCCTTTTAGTTAAACCAAATGTATTCTTAGCAACCTTCTGTAGAAACACATTTTTGTTGTCTCAAGTCTCTTGTTCATCTTAATATATGCAACTACCAATTTCACATTTACACAATCCTCAGGTGCAAAGAAAAAAAAAACCATGGTTGGATTATTAGACATATAAATATGAATGAGACTATGATCATTTAGTCAGGCAGCAAGTAGTAGACAAAGTACTTGTACTCATGCCTGAACTTATAAAGTAATTCAGATATTTTATTCAATAGTCTGTCTTGCTGGAGAAAAAAATATAACTTTTTTTTCCAGGCATAACTGACACTTCCCAGGTACAGCGTTATAGGCAAATGTTTTTTCTTAAAATTTTCCATTTCACTTTTGGAGTATTCCTACCATTATTCTTTCCACTTCAACAGAAATGTACACTGCCTTCTCCTGAAAGATATTTTATGGTTGTAGAATCTTTGTTTACATGGCCCTTCAGTGCAATAAACTGTCATGTGGACAAACCCTGAAGCACCCAATGTGGTATAAAAACAACTTGCATACTAAACTATTATGTTATATAAATCCTCCTATATGGCAGTGAAGGCTAGACAATATCCTCGCAGATGAAGAAGAGACTTGAGACAACAAAAATGTGGTTCTACAGAAGGTTGCTAAGAATACTTTTAGTTTAACTAAAAGGATGATTACACTTAGAATCAGAAAAGTAAAATTTCTAGTGTACATAATGAAGAAAGAGGGATTGGAGAATTTGACATTCACTGAACATACTGAGGGACAAAGTGAAACAGTGAGTAACCAACCTATTAAGATAGTGTAAATGGATAGCAGAATAGGGACTAAAAATTTACAAAGAGCTACAAAGGACAGGAAGTTACAGAGAGTTATGATTGTCCATGTCCTGAAGAGACATGATTCATAGAAAAAGACCAGCATGCAAATCATTACTCCCCATTAATGCTTAATCCAACTGAGGTACAACAAGAATAAATTGCATTGATATGAATAAACATTAAAATTAAATAGAAAATTTGGACAATATTCACCAGGGACAGGTAAACCAGTTGCATCAAAGCATAAATACAACAGATTCAGCAAAAACTGAACATTTGATTAAAAACTGGCAATGTGCTTCGTCTTATTACCAAGATATTTTCTCAGTGCTGGGCAAGGCTAATTCTAAGTTTCACATTAAAGTGTCAGAATCTGTTTATATTAGGTCTCACCAGCCACCTCTTTGTAAGCAGAGGGAGTGGTTGGTGAGCTTAAAAGTAAGCATTATATTTTCTTTTATATAACATTTGTCTTTGCTTTTCATTTTTAGTGACTGTGCACATTTTGTCCCCGATCTTAGGTCTGATAAGAGAAGACCAGTAAACCAGTTTTTTGCTAATTATTTAGTATTTCAATCTTACCATTTCACAGTAATATATTTTTTGTTATAAATTTTCTCCTATTAATATGTAAGTTCTTAACGCACTAATAAAATTTAGAATATTTTTGAAAACTGATGATAAAATTATTATTGTTAATATTACAATAATGATAATTTATAACAATATTTTTATAAAGATACACATAGGTAACTACTGCAGTATGGATAAATCTCTTAATGCAGAAAAACATACAGTATTGTATGTAAGATAAGGGAAAATATTTTCATTCAATCAGGAAATGATATGGCTACCACCAATGAAAATAAATTAAATAACAGACCCTTTATTCTTTACAGGTTTTGCATTTGTGGTAAAGAAATCCTAATCATAATGGAGACAAAACCTTCATTTCAAAGCAAACAGGAAGCATCCATATAACTAAGTGCAATCGAGATGAAAATAAACATATCTATAGTTGATATTTCTGTATTAAATACATACAAGTGTATTTTCTGGGGGGTAATATAACTTTGTATGAAACTATGTAAACTGAATGTATATAATCAGTCATTTTATAACTATTTGCAATACCAAGATCAGAAGGTAGATTGATATAGCAAAAAATGTCTTCAAAAAGTTTTCTTAAAGTATTAAGAAACAGGAAAAGAAACAAAGAAAAGAGTACTGTTAGTTTTCCTGCATAACAGTTCATCACAGGAGAAGAGACTTACAGCAACAGAAATGTGGTTCTACAGAAGGATGCTGAAGACAATAGCATGTACGGAACAAGTTTTATGGAAAATGGAAACAAAAGGAGCACTTATATTTAGAATAAGGAAAACAGATAAAATTTCTAAGGCACTTAATGAGGAAAAAGGACTGACAAGAATTTGACACTCACAGGCTATATTGAATGAAAGAGAGAGATAGAGGAAAGCAACAAGTAACTGACTTAATGAGCTTGTTTAAATGGTTGGCCAAACTTGGATTAGGAGAGATAGCAAAAAGACAAAATTTACTTAGTGATACAAAGAACAGGAAGTTGTAGAGAGTCATAATTGTGTACATCTTTAAATGGATATGTATGCAAATAGAGAGTAGATTTAACATGTTTTTGCATGTGTGTCGTCATACAAAAGTATGGATGTTTGTATTTAAGCCTCCAGCCCAACTCTGTGAATATCTAGTTTTTTAGTTTGTATGATTTTTTTTTTATCAAAATTGATTCATGTGTGTTTATATGTGTATCTTCCACATGTTTATATCCTTAATATTTGGGGATATAAAAGACAGATCAAGTACAAAGACATCAAACAATGTAATATTAGCTCATGATGCAAAAAAAATCTTAAGTAAAGAGGAAAAGAAACAGTCTTTAAAAACGTAAAAAGAAATGTGTATTTATTTATTTATTTTTTTGTTAGTCATAGACTGAGCAAAAAAGAACAACTTTGCCTGAAAGGAGGGAATAAGGAGAAGATAAAAAATATATCTAATATCTATACAGTCTATATGTTTTTGTTTTTTTCAAGCATGTGTATATAATTTGCGTAGCAGCGGGAAGAGGGGGTTTATTTATTTATAAAGGTTTTTCAGAAATGTTACTTGTAATATTAAACATATTCTTTGAGTTACTTTTGGTGCTACCCTAACATTTCAAACAATCCCTTCCACAGATCTCTTTAGGTGTACAATTAATAAGGAAAGAGTGGGGTGTTGGTTCCATAAAGCAGCAACCTGTAATACAGACCATTTCAGCTCATTTGTTCCTACCATAATTGATTGTACAGTTGAAGACTTCAGAATTGACTGTTTGAAACACTGTGGTTTTAAAAAAAAAAAAAGCTACACTCAAAAGTTCAATGCTGGACAATCTCCTCACAGATAAAGAAGAAACTTGAAGCAAGAGAAATGTGGGTTTGGAAAAGGATGCTGAGAATACCATGGACCAAACAATTGAGCAACAACAAAATTCTAGACACAATGGCAACAAAAAGGAAACTCATACTTAAGAGATAGTTGAAATTTCTGGGCAACTAATGAGGAAAGAGGTCTTGGAAAATTTGATACTCACGGGACAGATTGAAGGTAAGAGAGCCAAAGGAAAGCAATGCACAACCTACCTGACAAGCTTGTGTGAATGGATTGAAAGAGCAATGTTTGGGAAATATGGTGAAAAGACAAAATTTATTAAGAACTATGAAGGACAGGAAATTGTGGAGAGCCATGATTGCCAACATCTTGAAGGGAAATGGTACATAGAAGACTCTGAAGAACTTTTGGAAATATAATGACTTGTCAAAATAATAGACAACAATGTTTTTTTTTATTCTTTTTAATAGTGTCTGTAAGACTTCATTTATTTATTTATTCATTCAATTTTTATTTAATTTGTTTACACAATTTATTTATGGATATTGATAAGTAATTATGATGCTTTTACTATCTATTTCCAATGGTGCACCCTTCTTTTATCAATAAAGAATGAGAAAATAAATTTACAAGCTCTATCATTGTCACTAACTGTAAAAATATAAATGATATAATAACAATGATAGTAGAGTTGTTAACACCCATGGAACTTTGACAATTCCAGCTCTATTCCATCAGCATGACTGATGCTAATGTCAAGGAGAGTTACTCATTGCAGCTTCTTTGACCCACATTTTCTGCTGACATGAAGTGGGAAGATTATATCAAATAAATTACTATGTTGGCTACAAGAAAAGTTGATTCACTGGGTCATTCTAGACAATTTTTCTTGCACATTTATAAGTTTACCATTTGTCCATGCATTGAATATTGCTGCCAAATCTGATATGGTGCTTCTACTATTCTACTATATATTTAGAGATTCTACATTTTAAAATACAAAGAATCTGCAATGCTAGAAGTCCTGCCCTGGCATCTCAGCTTCAATCACTTTTCCACTGTAATAACTTCCCTCTCTATAAATATTTTTATGGTAATTGTTTTGATTAACTTTCCTCTTTGGTACCTCAACTTTACAAATTTAAGTGCAGTACTAGATAGGCAGTTACATCTCATCATTTTACAGTCAAAATTGCTAGATATAACCACAAGTTCTTTGCTAACAGTTTCTTCCATTGCATTTCTCACTTGTGGAACTTTCAATTTTTATCTTCTGTCTTAATTTCTGTTTTTTTTTTTATTGTTCTCTCTCCTTAATGTTTTTCATTTTCTTATATTCCTTCAGACTCAGTGATACTTTGCATTTTAGTGGCATTATTGCTTTGCTTGAGATGAAATAAAAAAAAAAAGCTATTAATTATATAATTATATATATAAGTGGGGGTGCTGAACAATATACTGATATATTTCTCAAAATCTGATCATACATCAGAATTTTTTAAAAATCCCTTCATGCTCTGGCTGAGAACTTTTCAGCTACCTCGTATTATACAAAGGTGGATCAGTAATACAGTTATTACTTGAATTTTGATCTGAAATTTTCACTGTATAAGATATCTATGTAATTAATACACAACACTGAGTTAAGTGCATTGACAAGAAAGGAGACTATGTTTAGAAGCAAATAATTTTTCAGTGTTAGGTTGAAGACTTGATGATGTACCAGAGGACATGGGTAATCATAGCTCTCTACAACTTTCTGTCACTTGTAGCTCTAAGCAATATTTGACTTCCTCCCTCTTTGTCCTTGCTGTGTCATCCATTCACACATTGGTACATTAATTACAGTTTCATTCTACACCTCCAGTATGTTTTGTGAGTGTTAAATTTTCTTAGCCATCTTTCCTTATTATGTCTCAGAAACTTCAACAGTTTCTGACTTTATACATGAGTTTCTTTTTAGTTTTGATTTTCTTTAAAACTTATATAAATAATATACAACTGATGAAAACATGTGTAATGTCATCCATAGTAAAATATGATTTTAGTAAATTGGGCTTTATTTGGATATAACATTACATAAACCAAATGAAAATATAAGAGAATTAAAATTATGAAGTGGATACACTGCTATAAAAAACTTTCCCCTCAATAAATATATTTATTTGAACATTATCATCATGTTTACTTGAGATTAAATCTTTTGAGGCTCTTTCCTTCTTCATTAGTCAACTTAGAAAAACAAAATAACTATATTCTACAAAGCAATTTTAACAAGAGAAATGATCGCTAAGATGATTGGAATTCTACTTTTCCTGAAGAGTTTGAAATTATATGACATCAGGGTGTCATGAAGTTTAAATCACAATGCTCAAGTAACAACAAAGTATATATATATATATATATATATATATATATATATATATATATATATTAATGCATATTTGAGCAGCATGCTTTCTTTTAAACACCCTTCATTAAATATGACAGACAGGAAAATTTAATTTTCTATTCATTTTTTTCCAGTGTTCTTACGTTTTTCTGTTTGGTAGGAGTACATATATCATTAACAGTATTTGTATTTGGACTATTATCCTCATCTTTATTGTTGTTATCACTAGTCTAAATATAAATAGTATAAATAATGATAACATATCATTCCAGAAATACAGACAGAAATATATATATATATTGTTGTGTAGGAACCTACCACCCCTCTTGAAGATGAACTCGTCTACAAACAAGGACGTTAAATAGTGGCATGTCAAAAGACAGTGTAGAAGAAGTTCTGAGCTGAGTTAGTTATAGACTACTCAGGCGATATCTGTACCAACTTACCAACCGAATAAACCCCATTTTATTGTTACATGTTATTTGGCGTTTGTCTTTATTAACCCCAAATTAACATCATAATATATATATATATATATATAATAAAAATATTGTTGCAAATTATGCTTTATAGGTGAAGTGGTCAATATCAGTGATAGAGCATATGGCCTGAAGATTGCATTCAAGCATAAAACAGACTTTCACCACTTGAAGTTGGCTTCAATGTCCACTTTTTTATTATATATATATATATATATATATATATATATATATATATATATATATGTATGTATATTGTCCCAAGCACTTTCACTCACTTCTTTAGCCATTTTCTAGGGGATTTTTGTGTCATTAGTTCCTCTTCATGTTTTGACTCTTTGAAATGTATTTTTTGTGCTGTTTTGAATAATAGCAGGAGTATACATTCTGAGGTTTTGTGTGTTGAGAACAGTTGAAATTTGAGTGAGCATCTTTCTACTTTTTACAAAACTTTCAACACACCACTCTCAAGGTGAGGATGATAGTGACAGAGAGATGTTTAATATAGGGCCTCTCTTATAACAAGATGTTATTGGTAATTTAATTTACAGTGAATATTAGTGTTTTTAACCAGAATCTTTCTTAAGGGCTTTTGTAGATTGTGGGTACATAGAGGTTTTTTTATTGCACTTTTCTCTGTTAAGTGACACATGAGGTGTCTACTCATATATATATCTATATATATGCGTATGTGTGTGTGTAAAATTTATCTGCCATGATCATGTACTAATTATGTTTAATACTAGTACCACTATTCAAAACTAACAAATTTAAATAAGCTATAAATTAAATACATTTGAACACAATATAAAATTTGTTGGAATTTACTTATCCTCTTGAGTTTTTGTTACTGAAAGATATGTTCTGTGATCATCAAAACAAGCAAAATCAATCAACTGTCACATTATTATGATAGATATGGTCTCTTTAAATGTATATGCACTCTTTTATAGAGGAGGATGACCTCTGACTGGACTAAACATCTGAGAAATACAAACAATAATTTAGCCGAGAACAATTTCATCTTTTGTCAGAGTCTTGTGCCACAAGTTCTAAATCATGAAGAGACATAATAAGACATTAAAAAAATGGTGTCTCCCAAGATATTGTCAGCTAAGTTATTTACTAGGATTAGCTTAGTCAAGTATAAGACCACAAGAACAGTGCACTTTGTGAGGACTGAACTCGCTATACTCTTGAATAAACCAGTGAGTCTATCATCGTCGAATATTGCTTTGTTACTGGAGTTGGTTGATAATCTATTTGTACCAATTTGTGCAAATTGTGAAATATCCTTTTATGATGGTTGGATCTTCTGTCGACATACCTGTGATTGTATGAATCCTTAGTGTATGGTTTATACATGCCCTTACTTAGGTTGAATGTAACCTCTAGGAAATTGATCACATCAGTGTTGTTATTGGTGGTAATGTTTAGTATATGGTCCTTAAAGAATTTAGTTAGGTCCTTTCTTATCTGGTCTGCTTGTCTTGGTCTCAGTTTATGTAGGAGAATTATCCCATCATCTCTGTATATACCATTGTTTTTTTTATACCAGATATATATCTGAGTCTCCATAGTAACAGTATCCCTACAAGTTTACGTGCTTCCGCAGAATCATGTGCTCCCATAGTTATACAAAATCTGGGTTATTTTTCTTAGTCCATAGAGTTCTGTCATGGTACAGAATTGGTTTTTGTAACTATCTTATGATATTTACTTCTTGGTCAGTAATATGGCAGTAGTTCTTTGCTAAATTAATAGTGACCATCAGTAGAACTTCCATGATGGATGGGTAGAAGTCACAGATATCAAACTGTAAAAATGTGCATTTTTCTTTCTTATCTATATTACTGAACCATTCATTAGCTTTGGCTGTATTTGACCACTGGTTGATACCTATGGCCTTTTTAGTATACCTTCACCTCCTTTCCATAAGTTTTGCTGATAATACCAATGTTATTTTCTGATGGTTTGAGCAGTCAGTATTGGGGATAATTTGGGAAACTTTCCTTGTGGTCTTTAATCATGACGAATGCCTGTAGTGTGTGTAGATTTAAGATTCTGCCATCTATTTTTAGTTCAGTCGCTATAGCTTTGGCATCATAGCTTTTTCCCCAGTTGCGATCCACTTTATCCACTTTTTTATAGAATTTACATACTTTTGTATTGATGTCTTTGTGGTATAATTCTGCATTGATTACCAGTCTTATCACATTTCTTGATCTTATCGATGTCTCTTAACATTTTATATTGTAGGTCATTGGTGTGGTTATTAAATTTGATATTATTTATAACTGAGAATAATTTTATTTCAAATTCTGATAGTAGTTTGTCGCTTGGAGGTTTTTGTGATTTGAAACCATAAATTTCTTTGGCATTGTCATCTAAGTTTCCATGTATCAGTTTAGAGAAGAAAAGCTTCCATTTCATCCTTTTTATAACGCTCTCAATTTTGTTTAACAAGTTCAGCTTATATAGTCTATTACTGGGGACCATGATGTTTTTAGTGGAATAGTCCAGGTTAATTATCTCCATGTTCTGGTGATGAATAAGGTATTAGATATAAGTCTTATAATCCACCTATAATAGTACTCAGCTACAAAGAAGCTAAATGTAGATAATAGCTATGCTGCATAATATTGAGCACTGTATTTATAACACCTGAAGAAGAAATATATTTATATGTATGTGCAAGTGTATGTGCGTATATGCATATTTTTATCATTTATATATGTGTGTATATGAATAAATATATGTGTGTGCATATATATATATATATATATATATATATATTTTCAATTCAAATTAAGAATATATATATATATATATATATATATATATATATATATATATATATATTTTCAATTCAAATTAAGAATAGATATATTATATATATATTTTCAATTCAAATTAAGAAAATTAATTTTTAATATACGTTTTAATATAAGTGATGGAAACATAAACAAGAAGAAAAAGAAACAAAATTCAATCAGTTGAACTATATACTCAAAACATATATTTAAAAAATAAAATAAAATTTAAATTTCTCAACATCTCCTCTCCTTCATGCACATGTGTAGTCACATCAACATAAACATCACTTTAGTCCAATGAAACTCTAAAGGACAAGACACATCACACAAAAACTCTTAACACTTTGCCATAGTTTTCAACTGATACTGTTCATAATTTATATATTTTTTCCCATTCTTGTACTCCTTCTATGTCCCATACCACTTCAGGATGTTGGTGATCATGACACTCCATGATTTCATGTCATTTGCAGTTCTTAATAAATATTGTCTTTTTGTTATCTTTCCAAAACTCTGTTCTGCCATCCATTTACTCAGACACACTTGGTAGGTTTATGCATTGTCATGTCTTCAATCTGTCCTGTAAGCATTAATTTTCCCAAGCCCTCTTTCTTCATTATGTGTCTCTTTATGATGTTAAGTATAAGTATCTTTTTTTGTTTCCATTTAGTATAATGATTATTAGGTACAAGTCTTACTAATTAACACATAGCTGAAGGAAGAAGAGGTGGATTCATACCTTTCCAAAGGGTTTTTGGAATATAATGAACCCAACTGGAATTAGAACTTGACACTCTGATTAACAATTCTGAGCCATTATTCATTACACTACCCACGCATCCAAGCTTACAGCACCTGGTATTTCCAAGAAGTCACCCATCCAGGTACTGACCAGGCTCGACATTGCTTAACTTGGGCACTCATAAAACCAGTGTTTCAAAGTGATGTGGCAGTAAACTCTGGAAATATATATAGATTTGTAGATACACAGAGGTAACAATTTAAAGGATCAGTAAGGGGTGGGGGTGAAAAATGGGGGTGATAGGAGGGAAAATTGATGTTATCAAAAGGGAATGACAATGGTGAGCCAAGTCCATAAGACTGGAGTATTTAATTTAAGACCAACAAAAATAATAAGAAAATCAGAATTTATCACTGCATTACATTTCTGGAAATAAATTACTGTGATCTCTAAGCAACCTTCCCAAAGAAAATAATTTAGTAATTTTCATATGGCAGTCTATTTGAAGTAATCCTATTACTACAACAGAAATACAGAGTTATTTCTGAAACAGAATGCCTGAAGTAATTTCACTTTCTGAAAACAGGGGGTTCACTTGAGATCAGAAAAACACACAAGAAAAACAACAAATCGAAAGATGGTCAAGATAAAGTGGACATGTCACAATCACTCAGATTTATGTGTATACACATGAATAAAAATGACCATGACAAACACAACATAGAGGTAAATATAAAAATGTCATTACATATATAAGGCTGAAAAATTAATAGCAGACAAATTCAGGTATACTTGCATATCTTTTAGTCTACCGACTGGTGTGTCTACTTATATTTATATCTTGGTCAGCAAACTTTCCATCCAACCTCGGGCACTGACATATCAGATACTACTTTCTGAGATGAGAATCGATCAATAAGTCCGTAGCAGGAGAAGTAGTCTTTTTGATGAATTTTGAGCAGAAATATTCCAGATTTAAGCCATATGATAAATATTCACTATAGAATTAACTGCATTGACAATGAAACAAATTATGTTAATAAATAAATACTTATCGGGTGAAATAAATATATTTTTCATTGTTAGGCTACAGACTTATTAATTTAATATATGTATAATATATATATATATATATATATATATATATATATATATATATATATAGGAGCATGGTGGAGTAATGGATAGTGACTCAGCTAAAGGAATCAGTGAGCTGAGTTCAAATCCCATTCAAGTTCATTACATCCACTTATGATGTGCTAATATGCTTGGAAAAGGTATGAATCCATCTCTTTTCCTCCAGTTATGGGTTAAAGGGAGGAGAGATTGGGTTCCATAGTCTTGTGTGGCACCCAGTCTAGAAGAATCATTTTGGGACCTTGTGTGCTTATATCTATCTATCTATCTATCTATATATATATATATATATACATACACACATAGATATAAATGATTAAATGAGGCACAAATAGGAAAACCTTTATAAACTTGGTAAATTTTGTTATTTATTTAGCTTCATCAGAAATTTTTGTAAATGAAATAGAGGGGCATTGTTTAAAGTTTTAAATTGTTTGTAATTTTGTTTTCATTGGTTGGCTAGATGAGAGGTAAAGTCATAAAATGAATATATGACATCCATCCAACCAAAGAAAACAAAAACACACAATTTAAAAATTGCAACAATTCTACACTCCCATTCACCTTTGCAAAAATTTCTGATGAAGCAAAACAAATAGGGAAATATGTCAAAGGTTTTATAAAGGTTTTCTACATGTTTCTTATTTAATGAATTTGTTGGATTTAAATATTTTTTTTATTATATATATATATATATATATATATATATATATATATATATATATACACACACACACACACACACACAAGCACATGATGGTTTCAAAAGTAATGCCTACTATCTGTTGGTCCATGGGATCACAAGTCATACCTTCCCACAAGTAACCTGTAACTTTATTTTGCTTTGTTATAGGTAGCATCTGACCAGCACTGATAAAATGGCAACTGACAAAGAAAGCATTATTTAAATCCTCCATGTTTAAAAAAAAATGCACTCATTGGCATTCATCAATACTTGCTCAACATTTATGGAGACCAAATAGTGAATGTGAGCTCAATTAGTAAATATACATTTCAGCAGTGGGGAAATCATTGTATGTGAGCCGCCATATTTACATGTGGAGTATGTTGGCTTTTATTCATTGTTGGCAAAATTTAAAAGCCAATGATGATGACTAAACAGCAAGGTATTTTTTTTTGTCACTAATAACTCAGTCTATCCAAGAGTGTCATCATGCACCCTATATATGTTATAGTTTAGACAGAAATAAAGAACATTACATAACAAACATAACTTGAATTATCTCTCATATGTACGAATAGATCTTGTTTGATGAGTGACATGGTAACACATTTCACACTGGTGTTAAGAGTGAGTATTTGAGTCTGGGTAAAAAAAAAGATGATTTTTAATATTAATACAATTAGGGTCTTCCTATTTTGAAGGTGAGCATGACATGTTTTCAGTGTTCTTGTTTTATTTCTCTAAGTGCAAGACAAAGAAGAGCTTAGTAAATATATACATCAGCTTTATAAAGGACAGATACTTATTCTAATATAATAATTAGTATGTTTGTCTTGAAAGCCTCACTGTCTGTTTCTGAAACATGGGTTTTAAAATTGTATAGTGAAATCAAATATATGAATGTGTGTGTAAAAGAGAAAATCAACTTAACCATACAAATAAATAGGTAGTCATCCATACAATGGTATTAATTATAAACAGACTACATAGTAATTAGTATTTAATTAAAATGTAAACTTTTGAAA